>JBAKBP010002593.1:108736-172865 GCA_037953745.1 Lithodes maja
GTGTGGGGAGGTTCCTCTCACACCGCTCTCCTAGACAAAGTTGAAAGGAAGGCCTTTCGTATCATTAACTCCCGTCCATTCACCAACTCTCTGCAATCTCTCTCTCTCCGCCGCAATGTTGCATCTCTCTCGCTATTCTATCGCTACTATAATAATCAGTGTTCCTCAGAGCTATCCCAGTGCATACCACCTCCTTTACGTAGGGGCACGTGGTACCCGTCTTGCAACTCAGTCCCACCCCTACTCTGTGCAACTCTCCAACCCAAGAGTGAAATGTTACTCTCAAACTTTCTTCTACTCAACAGCTGAGCTCTGGAACTCTCTCCCAGAATCAGTCTTTCCCTCTTCCTATGACTTAAATTGCTTCAAACTCCGTGTGTCCAGGCATTTTGGCTCGAACGTCCCTTGATTTTGGCCCTGTCACTCTTTCAACTATGGGGGAGGCACTCGCTATAGGCAGTTATGCCTTTTGCCTCCCTCAACCACATAGAAAAAAAAAAAATATATATATATACTGTATATACATATATATATATACACGTTACCCTGTGGGCACCTCTATTGTGAACATTATATATATACAGTATATATATTAAACTAGATAAGTTTTAATATTTCTAATGACAATGTGATAGGTGATATCCGAACCTTAAACCAATAAAATACCATATGAAACACACATAATCGTACATATATTGTAAACACAAGCAAGGGAAGAAATGCTGTTATTGCCTATTTTGAAAATACAATACGTAAACCGCGCCCTGTAATTGGCTAAACCGCTTGAGACGAGTCCAGTCAGTCTTCCCTCTGCCTTACTTCTCACGTTTATCATTTGTATATCTTGCTTGTGTTTACTTCATGATATAAACGTCATTATTGTGTTTCCTGTAATATTTAATAGCTCCTTAGATTCGGATAGCTCTGTAATTTATTAAGTAATCATTAAAATTACCTAAACATTTCCAGTTTAATGAATAAATAAGTAATAATACAGATAATAAATAAATTATGATGGTACTGATAAGATAGCCAATCAGGAGCGCGCTGCTGCTTCCACTGACTTTCACTTTTACCAACAGACTTGGATTCATGTCGCTTGTTTTAGGTAATAGCGAGCAATATAGTCACACTTACTTTGGTTTGTAAATATGCTCAGCTTTATCATAGGGATTGTGATGTATTAATAGCATGACGGGAAGCTAGAACGGCCGAATTAAGACCAATTAAATTCGAAGTGATAACGAAAGAGTGTAGGATACGTGAGCTAGTGCCATTACAATCTGTGCTACGAGCAACTCTGTTCCTACACTACCCTTGTATTAGGTATCGTAGGAATCGTCGGTAGTGGTGACAAAAGTCACCCATATGGCAAAAATTCGGGCATGTGTAACCACCCCTTAAATTACTCTGTAATCGTTCGGACTTGAGCTCGACTTCAAAAGAAAGTTTCGACTTGAGCCCGACTTACTGGAGTCGCGTCTTAAGCCAGACTTTGAATATGGCAACGTCATGCTTGGTAAGTCTGACTTGAGTAAGACCAACATCCAGACTTGAGTCGGTCTTAAGACCGATTTTCAAGTCGGTGTCAAGCCTCGTTCTAGAATTCGGGCCTAAGTGTCTCTGCGTGTTATAAGTTGTGGCTGTTGTTGTGAAGGTAAGATAAAATATGCGAGTATTCTATTTCCCTTATTTATAGATCTATGCCTAACGTCTATTTTGACCACCTCATACCCGTGTTAAGATTTATATAACTTTGATCCGTATAGTGATTCCATTAGTACGAGATATTGTCAAGATAATTTGTATTTAAACTTTCAGAACCTTAATTGTGCGTACGTTACATACTATCTTTCTTACACATGTTACTTAGTGAATACTCTCATATTTTATTCATATGTGTTATTATTCTTTGTGTATCCAAGTCGAAATGAAGTGTATAACGTGAGCTATTTTCCTTCTTAAATTCAATATACCTAAAACCTATGCTCAATTTCAGGATCATATTATCCGTATAATTATTATATAAATATTATTTTTCGTGTCTCGTGTGAGAGATTATTCGCATTAACTCTTAGATAGTTAAATTCAGATTTAAACTATCTTTCCCCATAGCTTTAAGAGAAGTTCATATATTCTTAATCTGATTTACTGTCGTATTAAATACAAATAATATTTACAGCGACATCATTCCATCTCACCTGTACCCCCAAGAGCGGTACCTTTGTGGTCACACCTAACCTCGACCTATTTTGTTTACCCACCACACGCTACCACGTGTAGCTATCAAACTCGTCTCTGTTGCCAGAATTGTCATTTACTATACCTCACGTTAGACACTTCTATCTATCTATCTATTGCCTGACGCCGTGATCCCCGAAGGGGTGGCCACGAACGAACCGCCCCCATGCACCTCTGTCCCCAGTCAGTCGACGCCCCTCCCCCCAACCAGCACCGCCTTCATTCATGTAGTTCCTCACTCCATCCTTCCACCTCATATTCGGTCTACCTCTCCCCCTCTGTCCCTCCACCTCGCTCTCGTACACCCTCTTAGTCATTCTCTCGCTTTCCATACGTTCCATATGGCCGAACCATCTCAAGTTGTTCCTTTTCACACTTTCCAGCACATCTACCTCCACACCACACCTCCTTCTTACTTCCTCATTAGTCTGTCTATCCCTCCATGTAATTCCGCACGCACTCCTTAAGTAATTCATTTCCACTGCTCTCACTCTTGGTCTGAGTCTCTCAACCAACGTCCATGCTTCGCTTCCGTAAGTCAGTGTCGGGATTACCACACTGTCATGCAAGGACTTCTTCACTTCCATACTGACCACCCTATTTCTTGTTACTGCTTTTAGCGTTCCTACAACCCTCTTCCCCTGTTGTACCCTCTCCCGCACCTCTTCATCCATAGTCCCATCTTTACTCAACACACTGCCCAGATACTTAAAAGAGTTGACGATCTCCATAGCCTGACCGTTCAGCTTCACCTCACACTCTGTGACTTCACCCCTTTCGAAGACCATAACCTTGCTCTTCCCCGTATTTACCTTCAAATTCCGTTTTTCGCACACTGTTCCAAACTCATTTACCAGACCCTGCAACTCCCATTCATTATCACTCATCAGAACTGTATCATCCGCAAACAGCAGTATAGGTAGCTTCCACTCAATTCCCTCCCTTTTCAGCGATACACCAACATCCACTGCTCTTGATAGTATTTCTTTCATAACTCCATCCATATATACAGTAAACAACCACGGGAACATCACACACCCCTGTTTCAAACCAACATTCAGGTCAAAGAACTCGCTCTGCTCACTCTCCACACGTACTGCCGCCTTTGCACCCTCATACATGCTCTTCACTGCTTTCAGCAACTTGCCCTCTACTCCGTATATTCTAAGTACTTTCCACAAACCTTCTCTATCCACTCTGTCATAGGCCTTCTCCAAGTCCATAAAGGCAACATACACCTTTTGTTTCTTCTCCAGATACTTCTCCACAACACAATTCAGGGTAAAAATCTGATCTACACATCCTCTTCCCTTCCTAAAGCCTCCCTGCTCGTCGCCTATCCATTTCTCCGTTCTCACTCTCACTCTCTCAATCACTACCCTACTGTATACCTTCCCTACTACGCTTAGAAGACATATTCCTCGGTGGTTACCACACACTCCTCTTTCCCCTTTGCCCTTATATAGGGGGACTATTATGCCAGTCTTCCAGTCATCGGGTGCACTCCCCTTCTCCCATGCTAGTTTGCACATTTTCCATACCCATTCTATCACTATCTCACCACCATACCTCAACATTTCCCCACACACTCCATCTGTTCCTGGTGCTTTCCCCAACTTCACTCTTTTCATGGCTTCCCACACTTCTGACCTCCTGATCCCCACCTCCTCCTCCACTACTTCTCTTCTTCTCCCTCCCATACCATATCCAGCTATGTTTGCTGGCTCTTCATTCCTTTCATTTAGCAACTCACTGAAGTACTCCCTCCATCTTTCGACTCTCTCTTGCTTCTCGGCTAGCATTCTCCCATTCTTATCTTTCACACCCTTACTGTTTCCCTTGCTACCTTCCCTAACTTTCTTGACTTCTTTCCAGAACAGTTTCTTACTCTCCCTCCATTTTACACTCAGATTCCTTCCAAATTCCTCATCTACTCTTCTCTTACTTTCCTTCACTACTCTCTTCACCACCCTCTTACTCTCCACGTACCTCGCTCGTTTCTGTCTCTCGGAATCTTCATTCCCTCTACTACTCAACCACTCTCTATATGCTTTCTTCTTTTCTTCCACAGCTATTCTTACCTCTTCTGTCCACCATGCTGTACCTTTCACTCCCCTCCCTCTTCTCCTCACTCCACACACCTCCTCACATGCTGCACAGATCTCATCCTTAAACACCTTGCTCATCTCCTCCACTTCCTCCATAACTTCCAGGTCGAACCCACCTAGTCGTCTTTCCACTGCTCTCCTGTACTCCTCCCTGACTTCCTCCTCCTGCAACCTCTCCACCCTCCTCACCATTCCACCCTCCTCTCGCCTCCCTCCCGCTCTCCTCACCCACTTCTTTTGTATCCTAACCTTAGCTACCACTACATAATGATCAGACAGACCCCCTCCAATACCCCTATACACCCTAGCATCCATCACAGATTTCTTCATTCGTTCATCCACACATACATAATCAATCAATGACTTTCGTTCCACCACTGTCTTATCCTTCATTGTCAACATCCGTTTCCACGTGTACCTGTGGATCATTCTGTGTCGGAAGAAGGTGTTGGCTATCCACAGCCTCCTCCCCACACATACGTCCACAAGTGCACTACCATTCCCATTCACCTCTGATGGTACCCCCCACCCTCCCACCACTCCCTCAACTTTCCTATCACCCACCTTACCATTCATATCCCCAATCAGAAATATTCTTTCGTTCTTGTCAAACTTCTCCAGGCACGCCTCCACATTCATCCAGAACTCCTCTTTCTTTCTTTCAAGTATATCCTCTGTCGGGGCATACACGCATACAATCACCCACGTTTGTATTCCTACTTTCATTCTCACCCACACAATCCTTGAACCCACAGACCCATACTCTCTTACACATTCCTTCCATTTGCTACTTACAAACAAACATGCACCTTCTCTCGCTATTCCTTCACTCACTCCAGCACACACACCTATTCCACACTCCCACTCTCTCACATCTGAACCTTTCCATTTGGTCTCTGTCATTCCACATACATCCAGCCTGGCATTCACTAACACTTCCAGAACCTCTCTCTCTTTTGTGCCATCATTCATGCCACTAACATTCCATGTCGCCATTCTCAGAATGTCCGAAGGCATGTCCTTAGTCGGTCGTGGTTCGTCAACGTTGGTTCCGTCCGCATCCGAGGCTGTTCGTTCGTTTTTTTTTGCTTTGATATTTTTTCCGGGTGGGGGTTGCAAGCCCACCGACCCAACCTCTTTAGTCGCCTCTTACGACACGCAGAAGGCACGTGGGGCATATTCTATTCCCTAACCCCCAGGGGGGCACTTGACACTTGACCCGCATAATTATTTTTGTCAATGTGGATTGTTAGTGTATATATTTTCCATAATTGCGTATTTCCTCTCTTCAGTTATTATGTAAGTGACAACCTATATTTCACCAGGGAGTAAATGTTATTCAACTTTCTCCAGTCACATTATATATTAACTTGTGTTACGACCGGGCACTCGGGTACACTAGGGCTCTTACACAGGACTCGAGTATGGCTCGCTGCCACAACGGAAACACACGATCCCAACCCCAGAGTACTGCCAGCCGAACAAAAAACGCCACTACCCTCCAGAGTTCTATCTGCTATAACGGGGTATACAAGAACTCGGTACTAGCGTTTCACACAACAGACTAATAACAAGACGGGAGTTATCTAGTCTGGTCAACAATCAAACAAAGAAGAAAGTACTACAACACTAAAGAATAGTGTTGGCCGAAGCCGAAGTAATCCACCCTTGAACTAAGAACTTAAGAAGTCCTCCACCCTCTACTTCGGATCGGCACTATTACGTTACGTTAAACAATAGTCCTCGAGCATCAAGCAAGGAATCTTCTGATAAGTTAGATGCTTCTCGAATACTCATAAGAAGTAAGTATCGGATTTTGAACAGCAATTTAATGAATAACTCACTGGTAATTAAAGGCTTTAAATTGACATAAGAAGAATTATAAGAATAAGCAATAGGATATGGCAAACATTAAGAAGAAGTACTCCGACAATGCACTGGCAATAGCCTACTAAGATTGTGCTCGTGGGCCACTAATCTCTGAAGTAGCTAAGCGTGCCACACATGAAATCAATAGTGCTTAAACAATAATATACATAAGGAGAAGCTTCAATACTATGCTGTATCTGCTGGTCGAGCAAAGTCTAGCTGGGATATCTAAGGTTAAGAGACAATGGCTGAGCAAGCGGCTCGTAGCCTAGCGAGGTCCTTAAGACTGTGCGGCCAAATTACGGTAATTGACGGGATGCTCTCTTGAGAGATCCAGATCACTAGTATCTGGTTCTCTCCTGGCGATCCTCTCAAAGTCAAGCAAATGAGATAGCACAGTGTTGGGTGGCACAGGCAAAAGCCCTCACTCGCAACACAGTGCTAAACTCCCACGGTACACAATCAAAAAGACCCCCTAGGCTTCCCACGTCTCCGTTGCAATTGTGCTGGTTCAACCAACCTAGCACTCATAGGAAATCACAACTCGAGGAACCCTATCCCAGTCTAGCATTACCTAAACCAGCAGAAAACAGGAACATGAATAATAGTACACAGGGAAATACATATACGAGTGCAACAAACATCAATCAATCCTAATCTAGTTAACCCTTCCAAAAATAGGCTATCTAACAGGCACTTATCTCGTGAGAACTCAAGCGATAATACTTTGGCTGACTAAATCTGCACCAAAGGGGTCATTGAGGTTATAAACAGGGACGAGAAGAGAAGAAGGTAGGCTGTTCAGAGAGTAGAGAAAGTTCACATCAGTCGGAAGAATATCGATAGTTGCAAGGGATATGAGAGGTCGCTTTGCCTGATGAGTTCTGAAGAATTGTGGCGAGGACCTCTCTTTTTATACTCGGCCCTGTAGCGAGCATATCGCCAACACTAAGGACCGCCCACTGGCAATCATGACGTCATATACTCTCTCAATCTGGGATTGACAAAGAACTTCCCACGCGCTGAAAGGGAGGAAGGGAGGAAGGGAGGAGGGAGTTAGGCCTACACACCTCGTGGCGCGCTCACTGATCCC
This sequence comes from Lithodes maja, assembly GCA_037953745.1. Lineage (NCBI taxonomy): Eukaryota > Metazoa > Arthropoda > Malacostraca > Decapoda > Lithodidae > Lithodes > Lithodes maja. Next base: position 116,048 of record JBAKBP010002593.1, read on the forward strand.
CCGCCACGTAATATCTCTCCTCTCATCATTACATACAAGTCCCACACACAATACTTATATCTAATGATATAAAATAGAACTCGTTGACTTAGAAGAAAACAAAATACATAATGATAATACTTATAGTACAACGGTTCACATAAACTGAGTTAGGAAACTCTACACAGACTACAGCCAAAGTTCCTGCCCTGACGATCCTAGCGAGGGTGGGGCCTGACTGGGCGTTCTGTACAGCATGCTCATACTCGACATGCGTCACACCTCCCCCAAGATTTTACTTGCTCAACCCTGAGCTAAAATCTGATATACAGAACCCCATCAAACCCCTCACACCCAGCGACCGCATGGCACTAAAACAACGCTGAGTTTATCACTAAAACACATCTTATAAAAAAAAATTCACATTTCATAACTCCTCCCAACAATAGTAAAAGACACAATATCATGCTCCCAGAGCGAGCTTACAGCAGCTCAGCCGTTTGATAGTTCGTGGACTACTCAAACCTTATAGGCTATGACAAACTTATACAATTATCTTCATCAAAAAGAAAGAGTTTTTATATGATTTTTATATTTTAATATGTTTTTTTCGGCTGCACTATAAGGGCAGCCTATTTTCTTCTATACCAAACGCTCAACAATCCTGCTTTACGACCCAATACGCTGGGCTACAACCGCGAGCCAACAAGCACCAAGCGCAAAATACTACTCAAACCAAAGCAGGAGGCTACCCGTGTGTCAATTTACCCAGGATCATATACCCCTGAACGACCACATGCAACCTCGTTGTCACAACCGGCAATATGGCTTATGTCCAGGTTATATACCAATAACCTTAGTGACCACCTGGTCAGCCTCATATTCCGATTGTGAAACGGGTCCAAGATCTTGAGAGGGTAATGATCTGGGTAAACTACACCCGACCGGACCATAGGCTGGAACATAGATCTCGAAATGCCCCAGCGCATCATTGTCCTTTTCACTTTCATTCATCAGGCTCTGACACGTTGCTGGTGCATTCTTAAGTCCGTAGGGCATAACATTGCACTGGTAGGTACTCCCGTCCACAACAAAACCACATACCTCTCCAGCACGCTCGGACAAAGCTACAAGCAACGACCACTCACGACATTCCTCATCCCTCAGAGCCTTCGTCCACACGTAATCCAGCTCTGCTTGCACCATAGGCTGTCGAGCAGGATTTATACGGCAGGGAATTAAACTGAGCCTTGCACTATCTCCAGCCTGCATGTCGGATTCTACCCCGTACCTCAGGCCTGGAGAAGCAACAAACATGCGAAAGTACTGCCATAGCCTAGTAAATAACTGCCTTGCACTGTCTCCACGAAACAACATGCCTTGTGCCCTCCCACAACCCAGCCGAGACCGCAGCTTCTAACCTGTAGTCTCCCTCCTTCTCCACCTTCGTCCCTAGAACAGCCAGGTCATGAGAGGGACAATCAGTACCACCCGTGCAGTCACTCCCACAGTTCATTATAGCTAAGGCTTCCCCCCGATACCGTACATGCGCACCCCCACATTCCTTGTGACGACATCTGCCTGCGCAGCATCACCGCTTTTAGCGACATGGCCAGATACAGTCGGTCTGTGGTAGGGCTGTTGCATTAGACTAGAGCAGCATTGGGAGGCTATGTGACGACCGGGCACTGCGATACCACAGCCGACCCTACCAATCTGCTCAATGTCCTCCTTTTGACCACCACCCTTGGCAGCCATGGGTCGACCCTGACCTGGCAACCATGCCAAGGCCTCGTCGCCCACCTTAAACCACCGAAACAACGAGGCTAACGGTCTTTTAACAGTCACATGACCTGCCTGCGGAACATCTCGCACCGCCCGAGTTGTGAGACTCAGGGGCTCGGCACGACCAGTGGGGTATGAACCGAGCTGGTGCTGGAGTGCTGCACACTGCTGCTCAGGCAGGTGCTCTAGCACTTCCACAGCCACCAGACTCGTGTCTCCCGCCCACTGCTTCGCCGAGACATGACAATCCCTACTCTCCTCCACCTGTGCCCTACTGCCCCCCTCTCCTTCTCCACCTTGGCCGCGGCAGACCAACGCAGGGACAGTAGGCTGCTCAGGTGGTTGCCTCACAAACTCCTCCAACAGGTTCACATGACATGCTTCCCCGTCCTCGTGTTTAATCTCGACAGCACCATTACCACACTTCTGAACTTCCGGATCCTCCAACTGAGCAACCCTTTTTTCTCTCTGTGTGTAACGTTGCTGCCTCTGAGTCTCTTTCGGCCCTACCTCCTCACTAGCTGTGACAGGTCCTGGGGCCTCTCCAGACTCTAACATAGGTGCTAATACTGAATCAACCAGGAGAGCCGCCGAGTCAAAACTCTTAAAACCAACTCCAGCTTTAGCCTCCTCCTGTTGATCGTTCCTCTGCTGGTCGGAAGACGGAGGACTAGGCTGTGACACTTTAGCTGTCCGAGCCCAGGTGACAGCACACGCCATGGGTTGTGCCTGGCACCGCTCGACACACTCTTGCTCTCCCCCACTCACGTCGGCCGTCCTCTCGGCAACGACTAAGGGTAGAACCTCAGAAGCGGGCATTGCAAAGTCGTTACCGAGAAGAAGGTCGACGCCCTCCACTGGCAGTTTCTCCACAATCCCAACATCCAATTCACGTGTCACACCATCCACCTCCAACTCCAACCGCACCAGCGGGTATGACCGAGTTGCATTAATACCCTGCACCACTACCACCCGAGCCGCATTTATAGGGTAGCCAGTCAAATTGTTCATCAGAGTCTGGGAAGCACCCGTATCACGCAAGACCTCTACTCCATGCTTGCGCCCCGCCCACATCACGCAACCCCGTCCTCTATGGTCGCAAAAAACATCCTGAGCAGGGTTCGAGCCTCCCAGGTGCTTCTGCATTGGCTGTGCCTCAGCCTCTGACGAACTGCCCCGGGCAAACTCAGAAGACTTCGGAGACACACCAATGTTGCAGGCCAAAGACACAGCTGCTGTAGGTGGTTTGCTAGGACAGACTCTTGCAAAGTGCCCCTTTTCATGACAAAGATAACACTCCAACTCCCCTCTGGGCTTCCCTTGGTACTGGGAAGGGCCCGGCCCCTTCTTAAATGGGACGGTGTTAGTCTTGTGGTCAGTCTTGGTATCATAGCTCTTGTACTTGTTTGCATAATGTATATCACTAACTCGGGGGGGTGGGGTGTCACGCCCCTTGTTACCTGCCTCACTACGCTGGGCAGACCCGCACCCACGAATTAATGATAGCCGGAGGTCAGCCATCTCAGCTGCCTCCTGTAGAGTTTTAGGGTTCTTTTCTTTAATAGTTAAAGTCATATCTGCACCTGTACACTTATAAAACTGCTCGAGCAGAAACAGCTCAGTCAACTGTTCGGCCGTCTCAGCTTTCTCAGAACGTGTCCAGTTAGCAAGTGCATCTTTTAAGTCCCGGGCATGTTCAAGAAAGGTCGCCTCCCTAGTCTTCGTAACACCCCGAAACTTCAATCGATATGTTTCTGGTTGCAACTCGTATGCCCGTAGGACAGCTCTCTTCAATTCTGGGTAGTCAATGCAAGACTCTAAAGGCAGTGCATCATAAGCCTTCAGACCCTTACCCGTAAGTCTTGAGGAGACCAGAGCTGCCCACTTCTCTTCAGGCCAATTATGCTCCCTACACTTCTTCTCAAAACGATTAAAAAATTCTGTGACTTCAGTTTCACTAAATGCCGGCACCAACTTGACTAAGTGGGACAAGGACTGTTCTCTTACTTGGCCCTCACGGCCCATCCGAATCCCTGTCGACTCTGCACGAGTCTTATCTAAATCTATTTGAGCACAATATTTCTCTGAGTCGTACCTAAGCTCAGCCTCGTGCCTCCTAATCTCAGCCTCAATCTCCTTCTCCTGCTTCCTAGACTCAGCCTCAATCTCCTTCTCATGCCTCCTAGACTCATTCTCCATCTCCTTCTCATGCCTCCTAGACTCAATCTCCATTTTAGCAAGCTCGAGTTTAAATATCATCTCAGGAGACAGGCCGGAAGAGGGAGCTGCCACTACTGAAGGAGGGGGGGCAAGAACTGGGGAACCACCATACGCACCGCCCGAGGGCACTCCAATCTTCCAATGCTCATCCCTCTGTGGGAGAGTGCTAACCTCCGGCAACTGAGTGGACGGCACTGTGGGAGTCGAGTGAGAGGGGATCTGGGGAGGAACCCCCCCAAACGCCCTCTCCTCCGAAACCCCATGTCGCCCACGCAACACCCAGGAAATCAGCTCCCCCTTGGACATCCCTCCTACATTGGATAGACCCAAAACCTTGGCTATCAGGTGCAAGCCATAAACATTCACCCCAGTCAGCCTCTCCTCCGTCACGTGGTACTGCTTACTCACAAAAAGTCTAGCATCCTCCTCACTAGTTACTAACGGCACCTCCTCACATAGCATCTCTCGCTCCTCGTCAGTACTAGGGCCCGACATACTGAAGTTCACCAAAAAATTCTCGAGACAAAAGTGTTAAACTCCCTTATGCAAGCACTAATTACTAAATTAACTGGAGTCTCTTAAATGCTCTCCTAATTGCCTTACAAAAAAAAAATATTCTTCAATATGTACGCTAAAGTACCAACAAACAAATGTTGTACAACTCTGCAAAAAAAAATTATACTGTTCACAAAATCCTAAGCAAGGTCGCCATTTGTTACGACCGGGCACTCGGGTACACTAGGGCTCTTACACAGGACTCGAGTATGGCTCGCTGCCACAACGGAAACACACGATCCCAACCCCAGAGTACTGCCAGCCGAACAAAAAACGCCACTACCCTCCAGAGTTCTATCTGCTATAACGGGGTATACAAGAACTCGGTACTAGCGTTTCACACAACAGACTAATAACAAGACGGGAGTTATCTAGTCTGGTCAACAATCAAACAAAGAAGAAAGTACTACAACACTAAAGAATAGTGTTGGCCGAAGCCGAAGTAATCCACCCTTGAACTAAGAACTTAAGAAGTCCTCCACCCTCTACTTCGGATCGGCACTATTACGTTACGTTAAACAATAGTCCTCGAGCATCAAGCAAGGAATCTTCTGATAAGTTAGATGCTTCTCGAATACTCATAAGAAGTAAGTATCGGATTTTGAACAGCAATTTAATGAATAACTCACTGGTAATTAAAGGCTTTAAATTGACATAAGAAGAATTATAAGAATAAGCAATAGGATATGGCAAACATTAAGAAGAAGTACTCCGACAATGCACTGGCAATAGCCTACTAAGATTGTGCTCGTGGGCCACTAATCTCTGAAGTAGTTAAGCGTGCCACACATGAAATCAATAGTGCTTAAACAATAATATACATAAGGAGAAGCTTCAATACTATGCTGTATCTGCTGGTCGAGCAAAGTCTAGCTGGGATATCTAAGGTTAAGAGACAATGGCTGAGCAAGCGGCTCGTAGCCTAGCGAGGTCCTTAAGACTGTGCGGCCAAATTACGGTAATTGACGGGATGCTCTCTTGAGAGATCCAGATCACTAGTATCTGGTTCTCTCCTGGCGATCCTCTCAAAGTCAAGCAAATGAGATAGCACAGTGTTGGGTGGCACAGGCAAAAGCCCTCACTCGCAACACAGTGCTAAACTCCCACGGTACACAATCAAAAAGACCCCCTAGGCTTCCCACGTCTCCGTTGCAATTGTGCTGGTTCAACCAACCTAGCACTCATAGGAAATCACAACTCGAGGAACCCTATCCCAGTCTAGCATTACCTAAACCAGCAGAAAACAGGAACATGAATAATAGTACACAGGGAAATACATATACGAGTGCAACAAACATCAATCAATCCTAATCTAGTTAACCCTTCCAAAAATAGGCTATCTAACAGGCACTTATCTCGTGAGAACTCAAGCGATAATACTTTGGCTGACTAAATCTGCACCAAAGGGGTCATTGAGGTTATAAACAGGGACGAGAAGAGAAGAAGGTAGGCTGTTCAGAGAGTAGAGAAAGTTCACATCAGTCGGAAGAATATCGATAGTTGCAAGGGATATGAGAGGTCGCTTTGCCTGATGAGTTCTGAAGAATTGTGGCGAGGACCTCTCTTTTTATACTCGGCCCTGTAGCGAGCATATCGCCAACACTAAGGACCGCCCACTGGCAATCATGACGTCATATACTCTCTCAATCTGGGATTGACAAAGAACTTCCCACGCGCTGAAAGGGAGGAAGGGAGGAAGGGAGGAGGGAGTTAGGCCTACACACCTCGTGGCGCGCTCACTGATCCCCCGCCACGTAATATCTCTCCTCTCATCATTACATACAAGTCCCACACACAATACTTATATCTAATGATATAAAATAGAACTCGTTGACTTAGAAGAAAACAAAATACATAATGATAATACTTATAGTACAACGGTTCACATAAACTGAGTTAGGAAACTCTACACAGACTACAGCCAAAGTTCCTGCCCTGACGATCCTAGCGAGGGTGGGGCCTGACTGGGCGTTCTGTACAGCATGCTCATACTCGACATGCGTCACACTTGCTATTCTATATAATAGTGGAGTTAATACCCCCTAACTTGTGCTAAATGTCCATTTAATAAATATGGGTGTAATCTATACTGTGTGTTTATTGTGTTGTTGATTGTCTGATTGAGTAAATACTTATCATATTCATGAAGTTAGATGTGTTCCTGTCGAGCATATTCCAAATCTAAATATCCGAAACCCGGATTGATAAATATACAATACTGAAGCGAGTTGGATTACAACCCGGCATAACAAAATTAATGCATTTCTTAGAATAACGAACTAAGTATTGTGATGGCCAATACCTCAACGGAGTCAGTGATCTACATGACAGTGGTGGCCAGACATCTCTTTCATATTCTAATGGTGTTTGGGTGGGAGAGGAAACACGTTTTCCCTTCCTTGAGAAAGAATAACTATGGGTATATCTAACAAGAGCGAAGACACACTCTTTCATAAGTTGGGTATTTACTAAAAATATTTGGTTAAGTTCAAAACCATTTATTTAGTTAGAATATTATAAACAGATAAATGTTTTACTGGTTCCTCACAATAAACTTGACAATTACTCGACTTGTAACGATATACAGTGCGGATGTTCTCAAGAGAGTCCTGTAAGCAGTATATTGTACAGAATAATTGATTTACACATACACTGTGCAAATACAATATAGTAAATTATAATATTAAACACAAAAGCTACGGACAAAAATAATGAAAAATTAATGGGACAGAACTCAAGTCATGACTGTGTACTCTTGCATGAGGCGAGCTAGAATGGAAAGAAGCCACACATTTATGTCTATGTCTACGCGCCTTTTCTGTACAAAGTTCCTATTAACTATGCATTTATAGTGTCACGGCAGCGAGAGGTATTGCAACATGCTTATTCCTCCAGAAACGATGTGACCTCGTGTGTTTGGGTGGGATCAATATGCAGGTATGTGGCTCGTGTGGGGTGAGTATGGACGTATTGTGTGGATGTGTGTGGTTGTGTGAACATATAGTTTGTGTATGTATACTTGTGAGCACGTGTAAGTGGCGTGGCGATACTGAGAAAGCAAGATAAAAACATTAAGAGAACATGTTACTGTAACTCAAGTATTAAAGTGATTTTTTTTTTTTCTATGTGATTGAGGGAGGCAAAAGGCAGAACTACCTATAGCGAGTGCTTCCCCCATAGTTGAAAGAATGACAGGGCCAAAATCAAGGGACGATCGAGCCAAAATGCCTGGACACACAGAGTTTGAAGCAATTTAAGTCGTAGGAAGAGGGAAAGACTGATTCTGGGAGAGAGTTCCAGGGCTCAGCTGTTGAGTAGAAGAAAGACTGAAAGTAACATTTTACTCTCGGGTTGGAGAGTTGCACAGAGTAGGGGGTGGGATTGAGTTGCAAGACGGGTACCACGTGCCCTACGTAAAGGAGATGGTATACACTGGGAAAGCTCTGAGGAACACTGATTATTATAGTAGCGATAGAATAGCGAGAGAGATGCAACATTGCGGCGGAGAGAGAGAGATTGCAGAGAGTTGGTGAGTGGACGGGAGTTAATGATACGAAAGGCCTTCCTTTCAACTTTGTCTAGGAGAGCGGTGTGAGAGGAACCTCCCCACACATGTGAACAATACTCAATACAAGGACGCACTTGTAAGAATGTGTTATAATAGTGTGAGGTGAGAGAAACAGTGTAAGGGCACATGTTACTGTTAATTAATCAGTATACATTTTATGTTCAAACCCAACCTTCCCTAACCGGACCCAATGGTGTTGGTTAAGTTGGCACTGGTTAAAATATAATAATTGAAATGGTCAACTGGTTAACCACCTGAGGATATACAACGCATTTTGTCCATCTTATATTGGTTATCAGTAGACGATGTTATGCATTTTAGAAAGGTTATCGACAAATTAAAGGGGTAAATACTATCTCAATTAAGTTTTTAGCTCCCACAAGTTCGCCCTAAGCTGTATGAAGTCGTCTAATGATAGCTGTTAACTGCTAACATGTTAACATGCGTCATGATCCTCAAAGGTTTAAGTTGTCAGGTTATTGTTTACTGTTAGTCATGATAGGGTCACATATATATTAGGTTAGTAGAGGATATTTATCTTAATCGAGGATACGTGAGGGTAGGTTTGCATATTATACGGTCGAATAAGCTGGATAGGATATGGTAGGTTAAGTTTAATTAGGTCAGGTTCGGTTTTGTTTTGTTAGGATAGGTTAGGTAATTAACCCTTAACTGGCGGCGCGCAACATATGTCGAGTGAAATAAATTTGGACAATGTGGCGGTGCACGACAGCTGTCGAGTGCCATTTTCAGCACGTAATGTTGCTGAGAGAGAGAGCTGAGCAGTGGGACGAGCGTAGTAACCTTATGACCGCTCCCCACGACCACCGTGGACCTACTGAACTGTATCCCACCATGCTCCCCCCTTTCTCACTCGCTACACAGGGAATTATGTATGGAAAATTACCTTATTTTAGGGTTTTTGCACTCGTGTTGCACGATCGTTGCAAGAGAACCAGCGGTCGTACAGGGATGGTTCGGGTGTCATTCGAAAGCTCTGTTTATGCCCTTTCAGGGAGAGATACTTGTTTTACGCTCTGGGTCTTGTTTATGCATGAAAATGAGCACGGAAACAACCCTATTTAGGGTTAAAAAAAAAACGCTGTGCGGTACGGTGTAAAATACACACCACCCGCTCTTAACCCTCGTCTAGCGGGCCCTCTGTGGCCGTTTTGGGCCTTTTCAGGCCATTCTGACTGCTATATGAACCATCAGTATGAAAGGAACTGTATTGTGCCGAAAACTAGGTGGAAATCGCTACACATTGACGTAACATACAGCTACGTAGCACTCGTGGAGCACTGACAGTGTTACCTCGAAGATGGAAGTTTAGCAGATTTTGCTACCTTGCTCACTTTTAGCGAACTATTGGTTACACTGTGATCCTCTCTCGCGGTGGGGGAACTGGAGTTAGTGTGGGCCGGGAGGCCACAGATATCGGACGTATGGATCATTACTATCCCACTCATTTTCACTCGATTTCCACCCTTTTTTCACTCGTTTTTTGCCTGTTTTTTCAACTCGACTTATGTGGTGAGCCGCTCTTTAAGGGTTAAGGGGAGCGTCCGGTTCATACTCGCTTTACTCTAGAACGTGTCAGTGAATTTTGTCTGTATTTCATAAGATTTTGTACACGTATAGGGGACCTAACAACTAAGAAATTTCCAAAATTTTAATTCTCTAGGACAATTATTTTTTGAGTTAGGTGTGTAAATTTATGACTTTTTGTAAAATCAAAATCTCATTTAAATGTTGTTGCTTGATTGTTTTAATGCATTGGGGGTACTAACAATAGGTGTAGTTTCAATTGTACGTCGATACTTTTTCCATTTCGTATCTAATTGTAGAATTAGGGCATTTACAATTAGGTACAAATTAGGTACAAATTAGGTGAGAAATGTCTCGGGGTTGTGTGTCGAAATGGGAAAGAAATAAAAACAAATGGCGACGTGGAGTTGTAGAGAATTTCATGCCCTTTCCAATGACACCAGAAACATTGTTGTAGCATGTTTGGTTACGTCAGAATTGCGCCGACAAGTGAACTTTCTTACGTGAGGTACTAAGGCACGAGAGCTGTTGCAAGCCAGCCGGCCAGCCGCACCCTACCTCTCTCGCGGCTTGGACCACACTGCTCTTTCTCCTCCACCACCACCACACCCTTCGTTGTTTCCCGGGTTGAGTACCAGATACTGTTAGGCAAAATATCTAAGAACGTCATATTTTCACCAAAAATTCATGGTTTTATTTATTTTTTTTTTCAGATCCGAAATCCATAATGCATTTTCTACGCGTCTGCGCGACCCGCGACCCGCGAAAACTTTAAACTAGCCCAGAAATAACATGCTTCCAGACGGAATATTGCCTCAGGATTTTAACTGAAGACAGAGGGATGGGTGATGATGCCATATATCGGGTTGCGCAATATTGCCGTTTTGAGCACTATTACGAGTATGAGCCGGACGCTCCCCTTAAGGCGTTAAACAATAGGCTAGACTAAATAGGCTAGGTTAAGCTAGGCCATGTCAGGTATTAGGCTTGATTAGGTAAAGACACATGGGGGAGAAGTTATAAACTCCATGCTGTTAGGCAATGATTAGGCGGCGATGCAAGGCTTAGTAAAGTGGGTTCCCGTTTTAGACAATCTCGCAGTGCAAGAGCCACCACAATGAAGAAGCGGAAATGTAGCAGGTTATCTTTGTTAATTTTGCCTCTGCAAACAACTTTGGTCTTAGCATTCAATGTCGTGGAGGCAGTCGTTTAGGAGGAGTACTGTGTCAATGGTTCTGGAGACGACAATTTTGTGGGGTGCAAGAGCCACCAGAGTCGATAGCGATAATCCAGTTAATTCACTTTGTTCAATTTGGCTCTGTGAACAACTTTAGTCTTAGTGCCTAGTGTCGTGAAGGCCCCCGTTTAGGAGGAGGAGTGCGCAAATGATTACAGAGATGAAAAAACTCAATTCAGCAAATCACAGCCCACTTCCTAGCAGAATCAGGAACATAAACTCAAAACTTTTGACTCTCACTGTACAACTATCGACAGTAATACAAGGAATAAGATGATCTCTGGAAAATTAGGTGTCGATCAGGCCGGATTATGGCTGATGGTCTATAGTTATGACTTGGTGGTGGACATTGCAGAGGAAGGTGGGATGACCAAAAATCGAAGTAATTGGGAATGACGTGGTGAGCTGATTGCCCGGCAGTAGTGGAGGAAGGGACTGTGTATGAAGTTGTGAGTATAATTTATAGTGTAAAACTCTTGGTAGGAGAGGAAACTAGGGATGAAGATTAATTCTATCAAAGCGGTAGACCACCATCCAAGTTTTATAGACCGGTGTTAAGAGTCCAGAGCATCATCCATATAGTTCAGCAGGGAAAAACTATTTATATATTCCTAACACGTATAATGCATTGAAGTACAGTATAAAGGAGTCGGACAATAATGTGAATAGTAAATGGAGATATTTAAACAGATATGAGGTGAGCGACAAAACAGACACACATAACTAGAAGGTAATCAAGACATACCTCGAATGGTTGTAATGGTAAAGCAATGTTTAATTTCCCAAGCTTGACAACTTCCAATTACATATCGTAACATATGCTGTACATTAATAATATGATGCTGACTTCCCACAAGATTAAAAACAACATTCACAAAGCAAAGTTTATTAATCATAAACCTGTGTGTGTGCGAGTATAGTAGATATGGTAGCATTTTACAATTTAACCCGGCAACAAGCGCCATTGGTTTTTAAAAGTGCTCGCCAAGTGAGCATATTTTGGTTCATTCCTGCCTAAAATTGTCATTACCCGATAGATATCATTAAAACTTATTCATATGCGCATATTTTACGTTTAATATGAAGATATTAAGAAAGAACAGCAATAAAACAAGTGGGAATAGTATTTGGTTTGTGAAAAAGGCAAATTATTGTCGACCCTCCAGTCATGAGGTGAGAGGCGCACGAGACATACACCCTCCCTCTTCGAGGCCTGAAGCCAGACTGATCTCTCTCTCTTGCTGTCTTTCTCTTGCCACGCTCTCTCTATGCGTCCCTGATGACCTTGAAACCGGGTGGGAGATATTGACGCAGTAAATAAACCAAAAAACAAGGGAATAAGATGAAAAATGGGTGTGATAATTGAAGGATGGAGGGGGGGGGGGTTGACACATGTGGAGGAGTGACAGAAGGTATGGAGGCGAATTATCTAATTTAATCACATATTCCTTTGTTTTGAGTGATTTGGGGTCTTTTAAATGGCTTTTTTTAGGCCTTGGATTTTAAGAGTCCCTTTGCGTTTGCCTAGTAAAATCTCTTAAGTCTCTCCTCGCCATTCTCGGGTTAAATACTTTAAATTGGAGGTAAAGCAATAGACTTAAGACATCATGTTCATATAAATCACAATAAGATTACAGAACAAAGAGCATATTATGAAGGGTAAGAGTGGAAGACTGTATAGAACATTTATATATTTGTTGAATATTTCACAAGATTACACTGAAATGTATCGAATGGTGAACATTATTATAATTATATATAACATGTGATTTATCATAACAGATGACCCAGTTTGACAAAGTTAGTGTGTAGATGTTGCTATGCCATGGATCTCCTTATACAGTGATATACTTGTGAACATACTGTAAGGGAAACACGAAGACGAACACAGAGACAGTAGCCAATTTCAGTGTGTAATGTGTTCCTATAATGTAGTGAACACAAGACCTTATACACAATTTCAGTGTGTAATGTGTTCCTATAATGTAGTGAACACAAGACCTTATACACAATTTCAGTGTGTAATGTGTTCCTATAATGTAGTGAACACAAGACCTTATACACAATTTCAGTGTGTAATGTGTTCCTATAATGTAGTGAACACAAGACCTTATACACAATTTCAGTGTGTAATGTGTTCCTATAGTGTAGTGAACACAAGACCTTATACACAATTTTTAAGTACACCGTCACCGCAACGAGAACAAAACAATATCTATACATTCATCTATAAAAGGGTAATAAGGGAACTCATCAATATTTACTCTCGTTGCAATATATAAATACCTTGGTGCGGACACTGACAAACAAATATGCAAACGCCGAATCTCGTAATAAATTAAGGCATACAAGGTTAAAAGATGTAGCTGTTTCTGCACTTAATATTTTATTATTCAGGTTTTTCAATATTTCTAATCAATCTTCTTTGAGGTTCAGTAAGAAGGTAAATATGGTTTGCAAAGTTTGTTGTGGTCCGACGTTTCGCTAGACAACTAGCATTTTCAAGGAATGATTAAACTACTCAATACTACAGGTATATATACATTATCTATCTATCTATCTATTGCCTGACGCCGTGATCCCCGAAGGGGTGGAAACGAACGAACCGCCCCCATGCACCTCTGTCCCCAGTCAGTCGACGCCCCTCCCCCCAACGCCTTCGTTCATGTACTTCCTCACTCCATCCTTCCACCTCTCATTCGGTCTACCTCTCCCTCTCTGTCCCTCCACCTTGCTCTCGTACACCCTCTTAGTCATTCTCTCGCTTTCCATACGTTCCATATGGCCGAACCATCTCAAGTTGTTCCTTTTCACACTTTCCAGCACATCTACCTCCACACCACACCTCCTTCTTACTTCCTCATTAGTCTGTCTATCCCTCCATGTAACTCCGCATGCACTTCTTAAGTAATTAATTTCCACTGCTCTTACTCTTGGTCTGAGTCTCTCAACCAACGTCCATGCTTCGCTTCCGTAAGTCAGTGTCGGGATTACCACACTGTCATGCAAGGACTTCTTCACTTCCATACTGACCACCCTATTTCTTGTTACTGCTTTCAGTGTTCCTACAACCCTCTTCCCCTGTTGTACCCTCTCCCGCACTTCTTCATCCATAGTCCCATCTTTACTCAACACACTGCCCAGATACTTAAAAGAGTTGACGATCTCCATAGCCTGACCGTTAAGCTTCACCTCACACTCTGTCACTTCACCCCTTTCGAAGACCATAACCTTGCTCTTCCCCGCATTTACCTTCAAATTCCTTTTTCGCACACTGTTCCAAACTCATTTACCAGACCCTGCAACTCCCATTCATTATCACTCATCAGAACTGTATCATCCGTAAACAGCATTACACAGTACATAATTGGAGATCAGGGGGGTGAAGAGTGGGTGGGGCTACTGCGCGTTTGGTTGCCTGCCATTGGTTGTGGGTAGCCTTCTCGCAAGTCGCTCACTGTATCTGGTCCAGGGTTGGCTGAGGGGGGGGTGAAGTCAACTCTGATTGGCTACTGGAAGTCGAGGAGGTATTGGGTTGCGCTCTGGACTGCGTACGCGATGAGGGCATGGGAGGAAGGTGGAGGGTGGGGGCTGTGGCAGGGTAGTGGCGTTTGGCTAACGGTAAAATTTGGAGGTCCAGGATTTGGTTATTTATGTTAGGGCTTAAGGCAGAAGCATCAGAAGCGGCCAAGACCAGGGGGTCACACCAAAACAAACTCCTCAATAAATACCACTTCCAAGCAGCCAAACAATTGAGAGAGAACCCCGACATCATCATCCGACGCGCCGACAAAGCCTCCTGCCTTGTGATCCATACTAAGGAGGAATACCTACAAAAAATGGATAGCATCTTGAGTTACCAGAATAAGTTCAAAAGGATCACCCGCAACCTGACAGATGGAATAAAACGGAAAGCCAACACCACCATCACTGCCATCAACGCCAAAGAAGGAGGTGTTCACCTTAAAAAACGTATTGGTGAATTCTCCCCAGGATATGCCTATGGCACAATAGAAACTCCTAAACCTGGAAACCACTTCCGCCCCATCATCTCCCAGATCCTCGCTGCCACTTACCAGATCGCCAAGGCCCTGAACAACCTCCTCACCCCCTACGTGCCCTGCCGATATAACTTGAACTCTGCCATCGACTTCATAGAAATCTTACGAGACGCCCTCCTGATTAACGACCACACCATCACCTCCCTCGACGTAGAAAACCTGTTCACTAAGGTGCCCGTGGACAGGACCATAAACAGGATTCTACGTCGGATATACAACTGCCCTGACAAATCCAACCTGGACATCCCAGAGAAGGCCCTGAAGACACTGCTGGAATTATGTACCAAGGAGGCTCCCTTCCTCTGCCCCCGTGGTAACATGTATCAGCAGATAGACGTTCTGGCGATGGGCAGCCTCCTGGGAGTCCTGTTCGCCAACTTCTTCATGGGAGCAATCGAAAAGGAACTCCTAGCTGCTCAACGGCCCACTATCTGCTGTAGATATGTTAACAAAATTTTTGTGCAGGTGGAGGAGCTCTGCGAACTTCAGGAATTCCAGCAGCGCTTCATGGTCACCTCCGGACTCAGTTTCACCTACGAAAAATCCACCAACGGACAACTACCATTCCTCGACCTTCTTGTATCCCTGAACGACCTTGGCTTCAAAACCACGGTATATACCAAACCCACTAACAGCAGCCAATGCCTCAATGGTGACAGTGAATGCCCCCGTCGATACCTCCTTTTCACTATCTCAGCCTACGTCAGGAGAGCCCTCTCCTACTGCACCAACTGGGGAGACACCCACCAGGAACTAGAAAGACTTTGCCAATTGCTGGTTAATAATGGGTACTCCAATTCCGATGTCTCCAGTACCATTAACCACCACCTAAAAAAATGGTATAATTAAAATTCTCCCAACAGCAACCCGTTAGACAACATCAAGATTTTCTACCGAAATTACATGTCCTCTGATCACAAAACCGACGAAACCATCATGAGATAAATCATCAACAAACATGTCATACCCACCAACCCTGACAACAAAATTAAAATAATCATTTACTACAAATCCCCCCAAACCTCCAACCTTGTACTCCGAAACAGACCTACCTCCACCAAGTGCCCGATGAATGACGATCATGTGGTATACCAGCACATCTGTAACAATGGGGAATGTGGGCCCCATTCCTATATTGGTATGACACAGACTCGTCTATCCCGTCGGCTTACTCTCCACCTCCAGTCAGGATTAATAAAAGACCACTACCTTTCCCCCCACCACCCTTCCTTAACCCGCAATGACTTAGCCTGTTCAGTACCAGGGATGTCCTTTTCATCATATTCCTGCAACTATTTGACAATGTTTATTAAGCTTAGGAAGGACCTCTAGTAATACAAAGGCTTCAAACTATCTCAACCAACCCTTTTAAGTACCACATATTCTTAAGCTGCATAATATTGTCTTAATATAGCTAGAATATAATATAACACACATCGCTGGTACTTAATGGGTTAAATAAACACACCTCAATTATTGATAAAGAAAATGACCCCAGAAGACTCTCTATACTTGAAGCACTCTATATTCAAGCCTTAAGCTCTAACATAAATAACCAAACCCTGGACCTCAAAATTTTACTGTCTGCCAAACGCCACTACCCCACCACAACCCGCACCCTCCACCTTCCTCCCACGCCCTCATCGCGTACGCAGTCCACAGCGCAACCCAATACCTCCTCGACTTCCAGCAGCCAATCAGCGTTGATTTCACCCACCCCCAGCCAACCCCGGACCAGATAAAGTGAGCGACTTGCGAGAAGGCTACCCGCAACCAATGGCAGGCAACTGAACGCTCAGTAGCCCCGCCCACTCTTCACCCCCCTGATCTCCAATTATGTACTGTCTATATACCTGTATTATTGAGTAGTTTAATCATTCCTTGAAAATGCTAGTTGTCTAGCGAAACGTCGGACCAGCATCAACTTTGCAAACCTTATTCACCTTCTTACTGAACCTCCAAGAAGATTGATTAGAAATATTGAAACCCTGAATAATAATATATTAAATGCAGAAACAGCCAGAGGTGGGCGCGCTCCGGTGGGACCGGTAATGCGGCAGCGCTCCGCGCTCATCAGACATAAGGTAATGCGGCAGCGCTAACGCGCTCCTTTCGTCAGCAGACCCGATGCGCTTCCCGCTCCTGCGCTCCGCGCTCCCAAAAATAGGTATATAAAAAAAACAAAAAAAAACAAAAAACAGCTTCTAGAAGTTATTTAATTATTTACCTTTGTCCTTCACTTTGTCCTTTGTCTTTCACTTCACTAAATTCCAAGAATTCAAAACATTCAAAAAACCTCAAGTCATGGTGTCTTTCTGAAGTTTAACTGTTTAAGTTTCTCACTTTCTCAGTTTCTGTTATTCTTTATGTCATATCAATGAATCAAATGTCAATGATATGATATGATTGATATCATTGTGAGTTTGTGACATTGTGACTGTCCATTGATATCTATGATATGACATAAAGAATTACAGAAACTGTCCAAACTGAGAAACTTAAACAGTTAAACTTATCAAGCTAACATTCTAACAAGCCTAACAAATTGTATTGGACCCGTCCAAGCTGTCCACAGACACTCAGACAGTCAGACAGGCTCGGGCTATACCACTGCCAGACTTACCCTTAGGCCCCTTCGTAAGCTGTAACTTGCCCGTAAGGTTTACTTTGCGTTAGCAAAAGCCCCAAAAAAATAAATAACAAGTTAACAACTGTAACACTGTCAGTCTGTCACTATCATAGTATCACTGTATCATAGTTCACTAACACTGTGAGTAACACCGTACAAACGGTACGATGACTGTACACGATAATGACGTTCTTGTACCTGTTGTTGACAGGAAAAATCGCCTCCGGAGCGCCAGAGAGGAGCGCGAATTTCTAGCTGTGCTCCCCGCCTGCACTCCGATTTCAGAATTTTGCCGCTCCTCGCTCCGCGCTCCTCTATATTGGTAATGCGCTCGGATCGCAGAGCGCCAAATTGGCACGCCAATGCCCAAATCTGGAAACAGCTACACCTTTTAAGAGTTAACCTTGTATGCCTTAAAAAAAATATATATATATATACTGTATATACAGTATATATATATATATATAGGTGAAATCGGTTTATATGCAATTTATATATATACTGTATATATATTAAATGTTTTTATACTCACAGCCGGACTTGAACCACCGACAGTCAGAACAAGTGCCTATACTTTAATCGACTATACTACAGCGTGATAGAGGATACTTGTGTGGAGTGGATTAACCCGTACAGCCCCAGCGACGCGCCTGACGCGTCGGCGATGTATGTAACGCACAGCCCCAGAGACGCGCCTGGCGCGTCACCCTAATTGCGCCGACCGTAACCTCAGGTGAAGCCACTCAAGAGGGCTCAGATTTGTATGGGAACTGTGTACGTATCCCACGCAACCGTGCCGATGGTTGAAAACTCTCAAAGTCTACGTGCGTGCGCGTGAGCGCGCAATAACCTGGTTTTTGGGGTAATTGCCTTCAATTTTTTACTCTTGTAAAATACGTTTTCGGGGGCTCTGTAGGACCATTCTTTAAGCTTTTTGAGCGGTTTTTCGTGGTTTTTCCTTCATTCCTAACCCATTCGCTATTGTTTCTGGAATATAACAATTTTTTTAAAACCGGCCGGGTTCTGGTGAACAAACATTACAAAACTAGCCGGGGCTGGACGGGTTAAAGTATAGGCACTCGTCGTGACTGTTGGTGGTTCATGTCCGCCTGGGAGTATATGATGTATATCTATCTATCTATCTATCTATTGCCTGACGCCGTGATCCCCGAAGGGGTGGCCACGAACGAACCGCCCCCATGCACCTCTGTCCCCAGTCAGTCGACGCCCCTCCCCCCAACCAGCACCGCCTTCATTCATGTAGTTCCTCACTCCATCCTTCCACCTCATATTCGGTCTACCTCTCCCCCTCTGTCTCTCCACCTCGCTCTCGTACACCCTCTTAGTCATTCTCTCGCTTTCCATACGTTCCATATGGCCGAACCATCTCAAGTTGTTCCTTTTCACACTTTCCAGCACATCTACCTCCACACCACACCTCCTTCTTACTTCCTCATTAGTCTGTCTATCCCTCCATGTAATTTCGCACGCACTCCTTAAGTAATTCATTTCCACTGCTCTCACTCTTGGTCTGAGTCTCTCAACCAACGTCCATGCTTCGCTTCCGTAAGTCAGTGTCGGGATTACCACACTGTCATGCAAGGACTTCTTCACTTCCATACTGACCACCCTATTTCTTGTTACTGCTTTTAGCGTTCCTACAACCCTCTTCCCCTGTTGTACCCTCTCCCGCACCTCTTCATCCATAGTCCCATCTTTACTCAACACACTGCCCAGATACTTAAAAGAGTTGACGATCTCCATAGCCTGACCGTTCAGCTTCACCTCACACTCTGTGACTTCACCCCTTTCGAAGACCATAACCTTGCTCTTCCCCGTATTTACCTTCAAATTCCGTTTTTCGCACACTGTTCCAAACTCATTTACCAGACCCTGCAACTCCCATTCATTATCACTCATCAGAACTGTATCATCCGCAAACAGCAGTATAGGTAGCTTCCACTCAATTCCCTCCCTTTTCAGCAATACACCAACATCCACTGCTCTTGATAGTATTTCTTTCATAACTCCATCCATATATACAGTAAACAACCACAGGGACATCACACACCCCTGTTTCAAACCAACATTCAGGTCAAAGAACTCGCT
Organism: Lithodes maja; assembly: GCA_037953745.1. Lineage (NCBI taxonomy): Eukaryota > Metazoa > Arthropoda > Malacostraca > Decapoda > Lithodidae > Lithodes > Lithodes maja. The sequence goes on from JBAKBP010002593.1 coordinate 135,739, forward strand.
CTGCTCACTCTCCACACGTACTGCCGCCTTTGCACCCTCATACATGCTCTTCACTGCTTTCAGCAACTTGCCCTCTACTCCGTATATTCTAAGTACTTTCCACAAACCTTCTCTATCCACTCTGTCATAGGCCTTCTCCAAGTCCATAAAGGCAACATACACCTTTTGTTTCTTCTCCAGATACTTCTCCACAACACAATTCAGGGTAAAAATCTGATCTACACATCCTCTTCCCTTCCTAAAGCCTCCCTGCTCGTCGCCTATCCATTTCTCCGTTCTCACTCTCACTCTCTCAATCACTACCCTACTGTATACCTTCCCTACTACGCTTAGAAGACATATTATTCCTCGGTGGTTACCACACACTCCTCTTTCCCCTTTGCCCTTATATAGGGGGACTATTATGCCAGTCTTCCAGTCATCGGGTGCACTCCCCTTCTCCCATGCTAGTTTGCACATTTTCCATACCCATTCTATCACTATCTCACCACCATACCTCAACATTTCCCCACACACTCCATCTGTTCCTGGTGCTTTCCCCAACTTCACTCTTTTCATGGCTTCCCACACTTCTGGCCTCCTGATCCCCACCTCCTCCTCCACTACTTCTCTTCTTCTCCCTCCCATACCATATCCAGCTATGTTTGCTGGCTCTTCATTCCTTTCATTTAGCAACTCACTGAAGTACTCCCTCCATCTTTCGACTCTCTCTTGCTTCTCGGCTAGCATTCTCCCATTCTTATCTTTCACACCCTTACTGTTTCCCTTGCTACCTTCCCTAACTTTCTTGACTTCTTTCCAGAACAGTTTCTTACTCTCCCTCCATTTTACACTCAGATTCCTTCCAAATTCCTCATCTACTCTTCTCTTACTTTCCTTCACTACTCTCTTCACCACCCTCTTACTCTCCACGTACCTCGCTCGTTTCTGTCTCTCGGAATCTTCATTCCCTCTACTACCCAACCACTCTCTATATGCTTTCTTCTTTTCTTCCACAGCTATTCTTACCTCTTCTGTCCACCATGCTGTACCTTTCACTCCCCTCCCTCTTCTCCTCACTCCACACACCTCCTCACATGCTGCACAGATCTCATCCTTAAACACCTTGCTCATCTCCTCCACTTCCTCCATAACTTCCAGGTCGAACCCCCCTAGTCGTCTTTCCACTGCTCTCCTGTACTCCTCCCTGACTTGTATATACATATATACTTATAATGTATATACAGTATATAATTACATTTATGATCACATTGAATCTTAACTATTAAAATATTTATATATAATAAGGTCAGCGAAACACTATTTCGTAGCATTTTGAATATTTATTACAAATAGTGATCATATAGGCCTACTGTGACCTTGACCTTTGACATAAAATAAAATACATATATTTGGATGGTCGTCGCATTGACCAACTGACTTTGCCTGTATAACTTGGTGACAATACATTAAACAGTCTAGGAGGAGTTTAGGGAAAATGACAAATACTTTTGTTTTGACCTTGACTTCTGACCTTAACAATTACAATATGTATGTGAAATTTGATACATATATAATATTTAAGTAATAAGCCATAACACAGCCAGTTTTCCAAAATTTGAGTAATCTTTCTTTTAATAAATAATAAAAGATGACCTTTGACCTTGACCTTTATGTAAGAGTACATTTGTGTTTGCATTGACATTGCCCATGAAAATCAAATAAGCATGCGTAATTTCATTAAAACCCATTAAATAGTTTCATATATATCAATAGAATAGTTGACCTTGACCTTTGACCATTATCTTGACCTTTATGTCTCGACATTTATTATTTTACTTTTCACTTAAAGTGCAATTATCTCACCAAATGTTGTGAAGTTTGCATGGAGAGTAAAGAAAATAGCATATTGACCTTTTATTTGACCTTGACCTGTGACCTTGACCTTTCATATGGAATTGTATAGTTTCTTGCATAACCTGGGCCTAGGTATTCCGAATAAACATGGTAAGCCGAGTGAAAATCTAACAGTTAGTATAAGAAATTCTAGTAGAAACATTATTTTGACTTTTGACCTTGATCTTTGACCTTACCCTTTAGAATATGTATCTAAAATGTGGGCAATACGATATCAAGGTAACCAGTAACTTGTATAGTGAAAATGAAGACATTTGAGTATAAAGTAAAATAAATAGTAAAAGTTGACCTTTGACCTTGACCTGTGACCTGGACCTTATCTAAGAGTGCTTTTTTTTATTGACATTGCCCCGGAAAATCAAATAAGCATGCCTAATTTCATTAAAACCCATCAGTTAGTTTCATATATATTAATAAAATAGTTGACCTTGCCCTTTGACCTCTATCTTGACCTTTATGATATGTGTGTCCAAATGTATTTTTTCCTTTTCATTTAAAGTGCAACTATCTCACCAAATGTGAAGTTTGCAAGAAAGGTAAAGAAAGTAGCATATTGAACTTTTATTTGACCTTGACCTGTGACCTTGACCTTTATTATGGAATTGTTTAGTTTCTTGTATGACCTTGGCCTAAGTATTCCGAATATACATGATAAGCCTAGTGAGAATCTAACAGTTAGTATAAGAAATAATAGTGAAAAACTTATTATGACCTTTGACCTTGACCTTTGACCTTACCCTTAAGAATCTTTTCATACAAAATTGGTCAATACGATATATAGGTTACCAGTATCTTGTATAGTGAAAATGAAGACATTTGAGTAAAAAGTAAAATAAATAGTAAAAGTTGACCTCAGACCTTGTCCTGTGACCTGGACCTTTATGTAAGATTTTTTTTTTTTTTTTTTTATTGACATTGCCCCGGAAAATCAAATAAGTATGCCTAATTTCATTAAAACCCATCAGTTAGTTTCATATATATTAATAGATTAGTTGACCTTGACCTTTGACCTTTATATTGACCTTTATGATATGTGGGTCCAAATGTATTATTTTCCTTTTCATTTAAAGTGCAACTATCTCACCATATTTTATGAAGTTTCCATGAAAAGTAAAGAAAATAGCATATTGACCTTTTATTTGCCCTTGACCTGTGACCTTGACCTATATTATGGAATTGTATAGTTTCTTGTATGACCTTCGCCTAGGTATTCCGAATAAACATGGTAAGCCTAGTGAGAATCTAACAGTTAGTATAAGAAATACTAGTGAAAAACATATTTTGAACTTTGACCTTGACCTTTGACCTTACCCTTAAGAATATTTACCTAACATTTTGTCAATATGATATATAGATTACCAGTAACTTGTTTAGTGAAAATGAAGACATTTGAGTAAGAACTAAAACATATGAAATATTGACCTTATTTTTAACCTTGACCTTTGACCTTAACCTTTAAGTTAAATGGAATACCCACACAATCCTTGAACCCACAGACCCATACTCTCTTACACATTCCTTCCAAGTAGCAAATGGAAGTAATGTGTAAGAGAGTATGGGTCTGTGGGTTCAAGGATTGTGTGGGTGAGAATGAAAGTAGGAATACAAACGTGGGTGATTGTATGCGTGTATGCCCCGACAGAGGATATACTTGAAAGAAAGAAAGAGGAGTTCTGGATGAATGTGGAGGCGTGCCTGGAGAAGTTTGACAAGAACGAAAGAATATTTCTGATTGGGGATATGAATGGTAAGGTGGGTGATAGGAAAGTTGAGGGAGTGGTGGGAGGGTGGGGGGTACCATCAGAGGTGAATGGGAATGGTAGTGCACTTGTGGACGTATGTGTGGGGAGGAGGCTGTGGATAGCCAACACCTTCTTCCGACACAGAATGATCCACAGGTACACGTGGAAACGGATGTTGACAATGAAGGATAAGACAGTGGTGGAACGAAAGTCATTGATTGATTATGTATGTGTGGATAAACGAATGAAGAAATCTGTGATGGATGCTAGGGTGTATAGGGGTATTGGAGGGGGTCTGTCTGATCATTATGTAGTGGTAGCTAAGGTTAGGATACAAAAGAAGTGGGTGAGGAGAGCGGGAGGGAGGCGAGAGGAGGGTGGAATGGTGAGGAGGGTGGAGAGGTTGCAGGAGGAGGAAGTCAGGGAGGAGTACAGGAGAGCAGTGGAAAGACGACTAGGTGGGTTCGACCTGGAAGTGGAGGAGGAAGTGGAGGAGATGAGCAAGGTGTTTAAGGATGAGATCTATGCAGCATGTGAGGAGGTGTGTGGAGTGAGGAGAAGAGGGAGGGGAGTGAAAGGTACAGCATGGTGGACAGAAGAGGTAAGAATAGCTGTGGAAGAAAAGAAGAAAGCATATAGAGAGTGGTTGGGTAGTAGAGGGAATGAAGATTCCGAGAGACAGAAACGAGCGAGGTACGTGGAGAGTAAGAGGGTGGTGAAGAGAGTAGTGAAGGAAAGTAAGAGATGAGTAGATGAGGAATTTGGAAGGAATCTGAGTGTAAAATGGAGGGAGAGTAAGAAACTGTTCTGGAAAGAAGTCAAGAAAGTTAGGGAAGGTAGCAAGGGAAACAGTAAGGGTGTGAAAGATAAGAATGGGAGAATGCTAGCCGAGAAGCAAGAGAGAGTCGAAAGATGGAGGGAGTACTTCAGTGAGTTGCTAAATGAAAGGAATGAAGAGCCAGCAAACATAGCTGGATATGGTATGGAAGGGAGAAGAAGAGAAGTAGTGGAGGAGGAGGTGGGGATCAGGAGGTCAGAAGTGTGGGAAGCCATGAAAAGAGTGAAGTTGGGGAAAGCACCAGGAACAGATGGAGTGTGTGGGGAAATGTTGAGGTATGGTGGTGAGATAGTGATAGAATGGGTATGGAAAATGTGCAAACTAGCATGGGAAAAGGGGAGTGCACCCGATGACTGGAAGACTGGCATAATAGTCCCCCTATATAAGGGCAAAGGGGAAAGAGGAGTGTGTGGTAACCACCGAGGAATATGTCTTCTAAGCGTAGTAGGGAAGGTATACAGTAGGGTAGTGATTGAGAGAGTGAGAGTGAGAACGGAGAAATGGATAGGCGACGAGCAGGGAGGCTTTAGGAAGGGAAGAGGATGTGTAGATCAGATTTTTACCCTGAATTGTGTTGTGGAGAAGTATCTGGAGAAGAAACAAAAGGTGTATGTTGCCTTTATGGACTTGGAGAAGGCCTATGACAGAGTGGATAGAGAAGGTTTGTGGAAAGTACTTAGAATATACGGAGTAGAGGGCAAGTTGCTGAAAGCAGTGAAGAGCATGTATGAGGGTGCAAAGGCGGCAGTACGTGTGGAGAGTGAGCAGAGCGAGTTCTTTGACCTGAATGTTGGTTTGAAACAGGGGTGTGTGATGTCCCTGTGGTTGTTTACTGTATATATGGATGGAGTTATGAAAGAAATACTATCAAGAGCAGTGGATGTTGGTGTATCGCTGAAAAGGGAGGGAATTGAGTGGAAGCTACCTATACTGCTGTTTGCGGATGATACAGTTCTGATGAGTGATAATGAATGGGAGTTGCAGGGTCTGGTAAATGAGTTTGGAACAGTGTGCGAAAAACGGAATTTGAAGGTAAATACGGGGAAGAGCAAGGTTATGGTCTTCGAAAGGGGTGAAGTCACAGAGTGTGAGGTGAAGCTGAACGGTCAGGCTATGGAGATCGTCAACTCTTTTAAGTATCTGGGCAGTGTGTTGAGTAAAGATGGGACTATGGATGAAGAGGTGCGGGAGAGGGTACAACAGGGGAAGAGGGTTGTAGGAACGCTAAAAGCAGTAACAAGAAATAGGGTGGTCAGTATGGAAGTGAATAAGTCCTTACATGACAGTGTGATAATCCCGGCACTGACTTACGGAAGCGAAGCATGGACGTTGGTTGAGAGACTCAGACCAAGAGTGAGAGCAGTGGAAATGAATTACTTAAGGAGTGCGTGCGGAGTTACATGGAGGGATAGACAGACTAATGAGGAAGTAAGAAGGAGGTGTGGTGTGGAGGTAGATGTGCTGGAAAGTGTGAAAAGGAACAACTTGAGATGGTTCGGCCATATGGAACGTATGGAAAGCGAGAGAATGACTAAGAGGGTGTACGAGAGCGAGGTGGAGGGACAGAGGGGGAGAGGTAGACCGAATATGAGGTGGAAGGATGGAGTGAACGAAGGCGGTGCTGGTTGGGGGGAGGGGCGTCGACTGACTGGGGACAGAGGTGCATGGGGGCAGTTCGTTCGTGGCCACCCCTTTGGGGATCACGGCGTCAGGCAATAGATAGATAGATAGATAGAATATTTATTTTTGACTGACCTTCGCATTGACCAAATGAATATACCTGTGAAATTTGGTGAAAATCCATCAAACGGTCTAGGAGGAGTTTCCGGACAGAAAGACAGACAGACGTACGACGACGACGACGACGACGGACGACAACGACGACGACAGACAGGCTGGCTGGTGGTGCACAGTATACGGGCGGGATCTGTGTGCACGATACCACTCTGCTTCGCAGAGTTGATAAAACCATTGTACTGTTTGAATTTTTTTTGATTGTATGAATGACCTTGTTCTTGTATTGTGTATGTGTATTGCCATAGATTACAGTAGATCTAGATTGGACACGAAACTGAAACTTTGCAGTAAGGGACCCAATATCGGAGAACGAACCCCCAAGTTCGAACCTTGAAACCACAACAATGTTATATTTTCGCGGTTTCAAGGTTCGAACTTGGGGCTTTGTTCTGCGATTTTGGGTCCCTTACTGCAAAGTTCCATTGTCGTGTCCAGTCCAGATCTACTGCAGTCTATGGTATTGCATATCTAGTTTCTTCCTGTCTAGTAAACCTACACAAACTGTTTTGTCTAGCATAACAAAGGGGTTGGTTGGACATGTTTTAGCTTGAAGGAAATTTGGGAAGGCGTTTTGTTAACCTAGAGATCAAACTGAAACACATTGCTCGAATGTGGCAAAAGCAAGCCAATGTTTTCAATAATAATGGACCAATACTATCATAATAACCACCGAGACGTCGAACCAAATAGGGTTAAGAGAGGGCCTGCCGGTGACTCTCCTAATGAAGCCGCTAAAAACTCCCAACTCGTAATGAGAGCGATGCGAAAACAAGGAATACAAGATAATTATATACAGATTTTAGAAGAAACATACAGCGACAGAAAAGCAACAATAAAGGTCAACAAGGAAAGTGCGAGCATACCAATTGATAAAGGGGTTGTTGTTGTTGTTGTTCCCTGAGCTGCCTGGCCGAACAGCCCCGTGTCCCTAAGGAAGGCCATGGCCACGGTCGGGCTTTTCCACAGAGCTCTCAAGGAGTGTAGACTGTGTTGTTGGTGTAAGTGGTTGTGTGAAATGCAGTCTTCCATGATGTGTTTAATAGTATGGGGTGCTGTGTTACATCCTGGGCAGGAGTCGATGACAGAGTCATCCAGTCTCTTCTGATAGCTCAGAAGAGCTGGATGGTGTGGCGCATCTCAGCCTGGCCAGGTGGACTCTGTCCTCGCGAGGAAGGGAGAATTCAGAATGATAGATTTCGGGAGGTCTTGCCTGCAGCTGCGTGTTGTCTATTAGTGAGTAGGTGGAACGGCGAGAGATATAAGTATGGATGTGCTTCTGGAAGCTGGTTTGGGGTGGGCAGGGAGGGAGAGAAGATAGTATTTGTGTGTGATTGTGTGTGCTGGGTGTTGTTTTAATATTTCTTAGTGTCTGTGGATGTGTTGCCATGTAGTGTAGTGGGCGGTGTTGGTTCGTGGAGGCTGCTGCCAGGAATTGAGGTTCTCTCATGTCCAGATGGTCTTTGACTTTGAGGACTTTGGCTTCTTGATGTAGGTGGTCTGTAGGTGAAGTAGCTGTGCAGCCTGTGATTATTTTTAGGGCTTTATTTTGAATAGTCTGTAAGGTCTTATGATGTGTTTCAGCTAGGTTAGAAGCCCAGGCCGGGTTTGCGTATTCCATCACTGATCTTATGTATTGTTTGTAAACTGTGGTGGTGGTTTCTTTGTTGTGTCCAAATTTTGTGTGGGCAAGTGACGTGAGGGCGTTAAGTCTGGGTGTCAGTTTCTTTTTAACGTTTGTGGTGTGCTGTTTGAGTATCATATGTTACTCCTAGGATTTTGGGTGAGTGTGTGTGTGTCAGGGGTATGTTATTTATGGTGAGTTGCGGGGAGTATGCGTGATCTCTTGTCCAGCTTGTGAGGAGGGTTGCAGTGGATTTTGCTGGGGCTAAATTAAGTCTGTTTGTAGTGCACCAGTCATGTAGTGTGATGAGATAGGGTTAAAGGAGACTTGTTGCTCTGGCTGGGTCTTGGTGTGTGCATGTGAGTGTTATGTCGTCTGCGTAGGAGGCTATGTTTATTCGGGGTGTATTGGGTGTATTTATATCATGCATGTACAGATTAAAGACTACGGGCGACAGGACGCGTCCTTGCGGGACTCCGTTTGGGAAATTTCTGATGCTAGATGACTGACCGGCAAAAGATACGTGTGCACATCTGCCTGCTAGGAAGTTGCCCAGCCACCTTTTTGTGTTGTTGTGCATGTTTGTGTTGTACATTTTGTTTGTTAGGTTGTGGCGGGTGATGGCATCAAAGGCTTTACTAATGTCGAGTGTGGCAAGTAGTGATCTGTGTGGTCTGGCTGAGTTGATGCCGTCAAAAGCTCTTTGTGTAAAGTCTGTAAGTAGAGTGTTTGTGGAGTACAGTGGTCTGAAGCCATGTTGTGTTGGAGCTAGGGGTAAGGCGTGTGTAATTAGTTGAAGTACAAGGCGTTCTGTGACGTTGGAGGGGGTGCAGAGGAGTATGATAGGGCGTGTGAGGTCTTTGTTGGGTTTGGGGAAAGTGGTGATGATACCATGCTTCCAGATGTCTGGTATTGTGTTGTGTGAATAACTGTAGTTTGATATGTTAGTGAGTGCTTGTATGCCTTGTGGTCCCAGGTGTCTGAAGTGTATGTTGCTTATGTTGTCTAGGCCACAGGCGGGTGAGTGCTTGAGATTGTTGATGATGTGCTTTGTCTGGTAGTTAGTGAAGGGTGCATAGTCAGGGTCTATGGCAAACTGTCTTTTACATCAGATTCCACGTCGGTCGTCTTTATGGGGTTTTAGGTGGCTGATATGAGAGAAGTGATTAATGAGAGTGTTTGCTTGTTGTTTACATGAAGGAATAGAGTCGTTGTTGTGATTGCAGCATGTGATTGTGTTGTGTTGCTGGAAAGTGTGATGCTGTTTACTGTTTTGTAGAGCTTTATGGAATTTGTTTTTTGTTCAAGTGTTTGTAGGAAGTTCTATCTATCTATCTATCTATTGCCTGACGCCGCGATCCCCGAAGGGGTGGTCACGAACGAACCGCCCCCATGCACCACTGTCCCCAGTCAGTCGACGCCCCTCCCCCCAACCAGCACCGCCTTCGTTCATGTAGTTCCTCACTCCATCCTTCCACCTCATATTCGGTCTACCTCTCCCCCTCTGTCCCTCCACCTCGCTCTCGTACACCCTCTTAGTCATTCTCTCGCTTTCCATACGTTCCATATGGCCGAACCATCTCAAGTTGTTCCTTTTCACACTTTCCAGCACATCTACCTCCACACCACACCTCCTTCTTACTTCCTCATTAGTCTGTCTATCCCTCCATGTAATTCCGCACGCACTCCTTAAGTAATTCATTTCCACTGCTCTCACTCTTGGTCTGAGTCTCTCAACCAACGTCCATGCTTCGCTTCCGTAAGTCAGTGTCGGGATTACCACACTGTCATGCAAGGACTTCTTCACTTCCATACTGACCACCCTATTTCTTGTTGCTGCTTTTAGCGTTCCTACAACCCTCTTCCCCTGTTGTACCCTCTCCCGCACCTCTTCATCCATAGTCCCATCTTTACTCAACACACTGCCCAGATACTTAAAAGAGTTGACGATCTCCATAGCCTGACCGTTCAGCTTCACCTCACACTCTGTGACTTCACCCCTTTCGAAGACCATAACCTTGCTCTTCCCCGTATTTACCTTCAAATTCCGTTTTTCGCACACTGTTCCAAACTCATTTACCAGACCCTGCAACTCCCATTCATTATCACTCATCAGAACTGTATCATCCGCAAACAGCAGTATAGGTAGCTTCCACTCAATTCCCTCCCTTTTCAGCGATACACCAACATCCACTGCTCTTGCTAGTATTTCTTTCATAACTCCATCCATATATACAGTAAACAACCACGGGGACATCACACACCCCTGTTTCAAACCAACATTCAGGTCAAAGAACTCGCTCTGCTCACTCTCCACACGTACTGCCGCCTTTGCACCCTCATACATGCTCTTCACTGCTTTCAGCAACTTGCCCTCTACTCCGTATATTCTAAGTACTTTCCACAAACCTTCTCTATCCACTCTGTCATATGCCTTCTCCAAGTCCATAAAGGCAACATACACCTTTTGTTTCTTCTCCAGATACTTCTCCACAACACAATTCAGGGTAAAAATCTGATCTACACATCCTCTTCCCTTCCTAAAGCCTCCCTGCTCGTCGCCTATCCATTTCTCCGTTCTCACTCTCACTCTCTCAATCACGTAGGAGTGCCCTCGGCCCAAGAAACCACTACTATGTCAACCGCCATTCCAGTGCATACAGTACCGGTACCCACACCAGCAGCTACCTTAGATGTTGCAGATAATAATAATGACTCTACTCTCACTCCCCCCCAGGACAACTTTCAGTTAGTGAGAAACAATGTCCATCCCAGTACCAGTACCAGGAAGATCATCCCGACAACATGCCAAAACCGCTTCAAAATTCTGGCTATTGACGAGGAAGAGGAAACGGAAGAAGTTCGGCTTGTGGGCGACTCCATGGTCCGTGGCCAACTAACCGAGTTCTGCGCCAGGGCACCCAGGACCAGAAAGCGATTCTGTATCCCAGGTGGCGGCGTGGACGACATTGTTGTGGCTCTGGAAGAGGTTTCCAGGCTCGCCCCCGCAAGCACTACGTACATCATCCACGTTGGATCTAACGATGTCCAACGGACGCGGTCAGAGGAACTACTTTGCAAGTACCGGCGGCTGATCAGGTCCTTCAAGGAAAAATCTAATAGAATCTTAATTTCAGGAATTGTTCCCCGGATTGATGTAGAAAACCGATTCTACAACATAGCTACCAGTACAAATCGCCGACTAGCCAAACTCTGCAGGGAGGAGAACATCGGCTTTGTCGACACGTGGGATAATTTTTACTATGATAAATCTTTGTTTTCAGGAGATGGTGTACATCTCAATGAAGTAGGAGCTGCACGTCTTGGTCGTCTGCTGAACGATGCAGTCAAGGATTTCCGTTCAAAAAACGGGGTCAACCAGAACCAAGACAGGGTAGTGTAAGTCAAATACGAACTGAAAATTCAGACAATGCACAATCAGTAACATCCAACTCTAATACTCTTAAGGTGTTTTATGTAAATGCTCGTAGCATACGCAATAAATTTTCAGATCTAGAGGAAATCGTGTTTACAGAACATTATGATATAATCGGCATTACAGAATCTTGGTTAAATACGGAAGACAGAGACTTTTTAGCCGAATATACGCTTCCTGGTTATACAATGTTTGAGAAAAGTCGGATCAATAGAAATGGAGGAGGAGTTCTGTTTTTTATAAAGGAAAGTCTTAATCCCGTCTTAATGTCAAAACCTCAAATTGCGAATATAGACATATCTTACGTACTATTAAATAATAAACGAGGAACTAAAATAACACTAGCTTTATTATACAGACCCCCATCTCAATCAGTGCAAACTGACAGTGAAATTTATGAACAAATTGCAGAAATAACTAACATACAAGATACCGTAATTCTTGGCGATTTCAACTTACCCGTGACTAAATGGGGCGATATTCTTACTTCACACTCTGGACACGACCTCTATGCTAACTTGCAAGAGAGTTCACTTTTTCAATTTGTACAATCTCCGACCCGTGGTAATAATGTGCTTGACCTTGTACTCGCAACAAAAGAAGAATTAATAGAGAATTTGAATGTTGGTGATGAATTCAGTAACAGCGACCATCGTACGATAACTTTCACTTTAAAGTTTACTAGTAACAAATCAAATAGCAGCATTGAGAAAGTCCCTAATTTCAAGAAAGCAAATTTTCATAAACTTAAATCAAAACTTAAAGAAACTGACTGGAGCTTTCTGACTAACAATAACGACATAAATACATCTTGGGAGTGTTTCACAACCACTTACCTTAAGGCAGTGCAAGACTGCATACCATCGAAAATACGGCGTCCAGGCCAAAATGACAAGCCCAAATGGTGGAATAAAGCTATTTCAGACTGTCTGCTTGCTAAAAAATTTGCTAATGATAGATTAAAATCCTCACAAAATGACGAAGAACGGGTGAAATTTGTAGAGCTACGACGCAAAGCCAAAAAGTTAATTAAGCAAAGTAAAAAGACCCTGGAGTTACATGTTGTGAATCAAAGTAAAACAAACCCGAAAGAATTCTATAGTTATATCAGAAAGAAAAAAGTAGTTACTTCAACTGTTGGACCGTTAGTCGATGAAAATGGAGAATACACCAAAGACGAAGTACAAATGAGTAATGCCCTCAATACCTTCTTTGCATCAGTTTTTACAACCGAAGACCTCAGTGATATCCCTACACCATCGCCGATTCAGATTGATAATTCAGATGTTCTAAGCAATATCACCGTTACAGAGAGAGAAGTATTGAATTGTTTAGATAAACTCAAGGTAAATAAAACGCCTGGACCTGATACAATCTCACCTAGAGTTCTAAAGGAAGCTAAGGATGAGCTCTCCAAACCACTGACATTGCTATTCAATGAATCCTTGCAGTCTGGGACTATGCCTGATCAGTGGAAGCTAGCCAACGTAACACCGATATTCAAAAAAGGCAGCAAATCCCTACCCAGTAACTATCGTCCAATTAGCTTAACCTCAATTGTATGTAAAATGCTAGAAACGGTCATAAGAGACAGACTCATAAATCACTTAGAGGCAAATAACTTACTTAAAGATACTCAACACGGCTTTCGTAAAAAACGTTCCTGTTTAACAAACCTCTTAGACTTCTTCCACGATATCTTCAACCTCTACGATGAGAGTAAAGCTGTAGATATTATATACCTTGATTTTCAAAAGGCCTTTGACAAAGTTCCCCACAAACGATTACTGCTAAAACTAAAAGCGCATGGAATACAAGACGGTGTGTTGAAATGGATAGAAAATTGGCTCAGCGACAGAAAGCAAAGAGTAGTCATAAACGGTAAGGCATCTAAATGGACAAATGTAAGTAGTGGGGTACCCCAGGGATCGGTACTAGGACCAATTCTCTTTCTAATTTACATCAACGACATAGATGAGGGTCTCACCTGTACAGTCTCGAAATTTGCTGACGATACAAAAATTGCAAATAGCGTACTCTCAAAAGAACAAGTTGACGATATGCAACACAATCTAGATAAATTGTCATGTTGGGCCCAAATTTGGCAAATGAGTTTCAATTCGGATAAATGTAAAGTACTACATATCGGATACCTAAATGAGAAAGCAAACTATTCGATGAATGGCACTCAGCTTAAGAATGTAAACAAAGAAACCGATCTGGGAGTAACAATATCGAGTAACCTAAAACCGAGTCAACAATGTTCAGAAGTTGTTAAGAAGGCAAACAAAATAATTGGCTTTATAGGCAGGTCATTTGAGCATAAATCCATCATTTGAGCATAAATCCAAAGATGTTATCCTAACCCTTTACAATTCCTTAGTCCGCCCTCTTCTGGAATACTGCGTTCAATCCTGGTGCCCTTATTACCAAAAAGATATAAACAAGCTAGAACGAGTTCAACGTAGAGTTACCAAAATGATACCTAGCCTAAAGAACAAACCATACGAAGAGCGTCTTAGAGAATTAAATCTATTTCCTTTAACCCAGCGCAGATTAAGAGGCGACTTAATTCAAGTGTTCAAAATCATCAAAGGCATCGACAATATGAACTGTAGTAAGTACTTCACTATCGACCAATCTAATTACACACAGGGAAACGGTTGCAAAATTATTGGTAAATCTTTTAACTCACACGAATCTAAGAATTTCTTCTTCAATCGAGTTGTCAACTTGTGGAATGGGCTTCCCCGAGACGTTATAGACTGCAGCACCGTTGATTCATTTAAACTCCGCTTAGACAAATATCTCGCATCAAACCCGCGACTGACTGCGTTTGTAAATGAATAACTTTATTGTATACCCCCCTCAGTTACTAACCCCTCTGTCCCCTACTAACTTCCTAATCCTGCCACGGACATTAGTTCTAGGGCAGTAGTTCCCTTTCCAATGTTCCCTTACCCACTCTAAACCACTGTTTCGACACTTGATCCTCAGTGTTTTGGAGGACAAGCAGCCTAGAAGGGTCACTAGATCTGTTGTTGCTTGATTTCCTTTGTACTCCTACCCTACTGTATACCTTCTCTACTACGCTTAGAAGACATATTCCTCGGTGGTTACCACACACTCCTCTTTCCCCTTTGCCCTTATATAGGGGGACTATTATGCCAGTCTTCCAGTCATCGGGTGCACTCCCCTTCTCCCATGCTAGTTTGCACATTTTCCATACCCATTCTATCACTATCTCACCACCATACCTCAACATTTCCCCACACACTCCATCTGTTCCTGGTGCTTTCCCCAACTTCACTCTGTTCATGGCTTCCCACACTTCTGACCTCCTGATCCCCACCTCCTCCTCCACTACTTCTCTTCTTCTCCCTCCCATACCATATCCAGCTATGTTTGCTGGCTCTTCATTCCTTTCATTTAGCAACTCACTGAAGTACTCCCTCCATCTTTCGACTCTCTCTTGCTTCTCGGCTAGCATTCTCCCATTCTTATCTTTCACACCCTTACTGTTTCCCTTGCTACCTTCCCTAACTTTCTTGACTTCTTTCCAGAACAGTTTCTTACTCTCCCTCCATTTTACACTCAGATTCCGTCCAAATTCCTCATCTACTCTTCTCTTACTTTCCTTCACTACTCTCTTCACCACCCTCTTACTCTCCACGTACCTCGCTCGTTTCTGTCTCTCGGAATCTTCATTCCCTCTACTACCCAACCACTCTCTATATGCTTTCTTCTTTTCTTCCACAGCTATTCTTACCTCTTCTGTCCACCATGCTGTACCTTTCACTCCCCTCCCTCTTCTCCTCACTCCACACACCTCCTCACATGCTGCACAGATCTCATCCTTAAACACCTTGCTCATCTCCTCCACTTCCTCCATAACTTCCAGGTCGAACCCACCTAGTCGTCTTTCCACTGCTCTCCTATACTCCTCCCTGACCTCCTCCTCCTGCAACCTCTCCACCCTCCTCACCATTCCACCCTCCTCTCGCCTCCCTCCCGCTCTCCTCACCCACTTCTTTTGTATCCTAACCTTAGCTACCACTACATAATGATCAGACAGACCCCCTCCAATACCCCTATACACCCTAGCATCCATCACAGATTTCTTCATTCGTTCATCCACACATACATAATCAATCAATGACTTTCGTTCCACCACTGTCTTATCCTTCATTGTCAACATCCGTTTCCACGTGTAGCTGTGGATCATTCTGTGTCGGAAGAAGGTGTTGGCTATCCACAGCCTCCTCCCCACACATACGTCCACAAGTGCACTACCATTCCCATTCACCTCTGATGGTACCCCCCACCCTCCCACCACTCCCTCAACTTTCCTATCACCCACCTTACCATTCATATCCCCAATCAGAAATATTCTTTCGTTCTTGTCAAACTTCTCCAGGCACGCCTCCACATTCATCCAGAACTCCTCTTTCTTTCTTTCAAGTATATCCTCTGTCGGGGCATACACGCATACAATCACCCACGTTTGTATTCCTACTTTCATTCTCACCCCCACAATCCTTGAACCCACAGACCCATACTCTCTTACACATTCCTTCCATTTGCTACTTACAAACAAACATGCACCTTCTCTCGCTGTTCCTTCACTCACTCCAGCACACACACCCATTCCACACTCCCACTCTCTCACATCTGAACCTTTCCATTTGGTCTCTGCCATTCCACATACATCCAGCCTGGCATTCACTAACACTTCCAGAACCTCTCTCTCTTTTGTCCCATCATTCATGCCACTAACATTCCATGTAGCCATTCTCAGAATGTCCGAAGGCATGTCCTTAGTCGGTCGTGGTTCGTCAACGTTGGTTCCGTCCGCATCCGAGGCTGTTCGTTCGTTTTTTTTTGCTTAGATATTTTTTCCGGGTGGGGGTCGCAAGCCCACCGACCCAACCTCTTTAGTCGCCTCTTACGACACGCAGAAGGCACGTGGGGCATATATTCCCTAACCCCCAGGGGGTAGGAAGTTATACCAGTATAGTGTTTATTGTTCTTGTATTTTGTTGTTGATCTGGGTGTTGAGTGCTTGGATTTGTTGTGTGATGTCTTGTGTGTGGCGTGCTGGGGAGTGTTTCAGCGTGTTGCGTTGTCTGATGATGTTTTGAATTTCTGGTGAGAATTTGGGGTTGTGTCTTTTTCTGTAACCTCTTGGAATGTGTTTCTTGTCAGCGTTTTGGATAGTTGTGTTGAATGTGTGGACAGCATTGTTGATGTTAGTGATGGGTGCGCTGCTTAGGGTTTCAAAGTGTTGTTCTGTCTCATTTGTGAAAGCTTCCCAGTAGGCTCTTTTATAATTAGTGTAAGTGCTAGCTGGGGTGAGTCTGGTTTTGGTGGTGATAATGATCGGGAGGTGGTCGGAGCTTAAGGTTTTAACCTACTTCCAGGATGTTGTGGGGGTGAGTTCTGGGGAGCAAAAGGTGATATCTGGAGATGATGGGTCGTAGAGGGCTTGGTGGGTAGTATGGGTATAATGATTGATGTTGTTGAGGATGTAAAGGTTATCTGATTGGTGTTGTAGGACCAGCCCTCTGTCTGTGTCGGGGTTGTCGACAAACCAGGCCGACGTCTTGGCGTTGAAGTCACCACCCAGGATGATGTGTGGGATGTTTGTGATATGTTGTAGTTGTGGTCTGTATTCAATGGGTACTGTGGGGGATGTTTGGGGAGGGATGTATGTGTTTATGATGGTTATGTTGGATGTGTTGTCAGTGTGTATTTTAATGGATTGTATTTCTG
This sequence comes from Lithodes maja, assembly GCA_037953745.1. Lineage (NCBI taxonomy): Eukaryota > Metazoa > Arthropoda > Malacostraca > Decapoda > Lithodidae > Lithodes > Lithodes maja. The sequence goes on from JBAKBP010002593.1 coordinate 152,841, forward strand.
TTGTGTTATCATATTGGGGGAGGAGGGATTTGGTATGTGCACTGGTGACTATATAATATATATATTATGTCTTTGTGTACCAGGGTGATGAGGCCACCGCCTATGGCCCGGTCTTGTCTAATGGTATTGAACTCTTGAAATGTAGGTGTTTTTTGTGTTGTGTTGTGTTTATTTCTTGTATAATGGCAATGTGTATGTTGTGTTGTTTGATGAAGTGTGAGAGTTCGTGTTTCTTTGTGTTGATGCCATCAATATTTAGTTGGAGAATGCTAATGTTGTGTGTGCGGTGTATGTTGGCCGCTGCTGCACGAGGATGGGATGGGGGTGAGGGAGGGGGTGATTGTGGGGGTGGGTGTTGTTACGTCCTGGGATATATAAACACTGGGCTCTTTCTATTGGACTAGGTATGCGGCAACAAGCAACAACGGAAAACGCTAGATCCAACCCTTATCTATAAACCCAGGCAACAAACCACCCTAAACCGTCAAGAGTCCTGCCTGGACAACAAGGTATCCTATGACTCGGTTACAGGGTGCACGCACTATAGCCTGCTGATAGTCAAGCAGGCTATATAAAAGATCACACAATTAAGTTGACTTAAAGCTTCAAGGAAAAGATACATAACAGAATTAAATTGCAGAAACAATTTAATAACAAACTAGAAGAAAGTACATTTAACGTTTCATTAATTAATACAACTAATCACCCCTGCGTGAAAGAAGGTGAAAGCAAACAGTCCTCAAAACATCGTACAGGTAGACAAGATGCGGGTTTCTAAACTGCATGCGGCTACTGTAGGATCTGATGCTTAGCAAAGAAAATATGTTACGGATTTAGAGAACTCTTAACTCATAAGCAGGAATAAATACTAGTGATAGGCCATACAGTGTATAATGGCATAGGTATAATTAAATAAAGGCAGCAACTCGCAACATAACCACATATAGGTGTGCTTCTCACTCTTAGTCAGGCAAGCCTGCTCGGACAGAGTCTCTAAGCCACACCCTGACTCACAATGCTCACAAAAACGGTAAACTGTGGCACAATAACAAGCATACAGAAATGATAAACCCCTAGCTGTTAATCTGCCAGGTGGCAGAGGTCTAGCCGGAAGGATATAGGCTTCGGATACCCGGGCTGAGCCACCTGCCCTAGCCTAGGGACGTTCCCAGGTCTGTGCGCCAAATTACTCTAATTGAAAGGGTGCTCTCTTGAGAGACTCAGATCGCAAGTATCTGACTCTCTCCTGGCGACCCTAAAACAAAAGCAAGATGTGCTAGCGCAGTGCTGAGTGGACTAGGCAAGGGCCCTCACACAACACAACACTAGACACACAGGGACACAGACAAGAAAATGCCCCCAGACTCCCACGGGTATCCTAGTAAAGTCGTGCGGGTCCACAGGACTCGCACCAGCAGACTTTACTTAAAGGATCGCAAAAAGCCTCCCCTCCGGTCTAGCCCCTGCTAACCTGACACAAGAACACACTAGCAAGCACGAAACCACCAAATATGAGACAACAAAAAAGCTTCCTAGGTCTCATTAACAATTACATCTCTGCATAAGGCCCAAAATCCTATCTAGTTATCTGAGAGCTCGTCGTTAATACAATAATAGATGTAAGGTCTATCAAGGGGATGGGATAATTAAATAGAGTGGTGAAGTAGTGGAAGGAAGGTATATAAAGTACGAGAGAAAGTTTCTAAGTGGGGTTGAGAGGTTTAGATATCAAGGGGGTCCGAAGGGTGCGACAGTGAGGTGAGCTCTGAGTCTTGAATCTGTCTGGACCCCACCCTAGGCATGCAAAATACATCCCATGCTTGGCAACACTCAACACAGTTGCCGGGTCAAAATCCTCTACCCCGTGCGTGAGTCGAAACTAAGCCTAACGTTGCGATCAAATGCATATGGCAATGTTTTCAGGCTCGTCCCAAGCTGGCAAGCGAAGCAACGTCCCAAGCCGGTCTCTCTCTCTCCCGCTCGTCTCCTCCACTCTCACTAGACTTACATCTTATATATTATAATGAAACAATCAACTATCGAGAATAAAATATACTAAGATGCGTTGGTTAAGAATAAGGGCAGCTTCAAGCTGTGAAACAACATAAGAATATCCCAGACATTAGTTACGTTGTCGTAGGATATATACTAAGGAAAAGCCTGCCGGCCGGCTGCCGCCAGCCGGTTTCTAAACGGCTGGGCAGCCGACGCGGGCGCATGCCCGCATGTGGCTACTATGCAGAAGCGTCACACCTCCCCCAAGATATAAGACCCTAGACTAAGTTCTTCATATCTAACAGAAAGCTTCTCATAGTATCACACACTGTTGCGACACAAGGCACTATATATAAAAAAAATAAAGACTGTTGCGCTCCACCGAGCAAGTTCAACTAACTTAGCGACAATAAGCGAAAACATTCAACTTAGATACTGATACAACATCTTATACAAAATTCTACACGTTATAAAAAATAAAGAGTTTTTATAAAGTTTTTGCTTTTTTAATTTTTTTTTTTCGGCTGAACTACAGTGACAGCCTATTTTCCTCCACACTCAACCCTCAATCCTGTGGCAGTCTAACCAACATCATCCACCCTTGATAGACAATCCGCTATCACGTTATCAGAACCGGCAATATGGCGTATGTCCAGATTATACTCCTGAAGCATGAGTGACCACCTGGTCAGCCTCATATTCCGGTTATGAAACTGATTCAAGAATTTCAGAGGGTGATGATCGGTATAAACCACTACGACTGGTCCGAAAGCAGGAACATATACATCGAAGTGCCTGAGCGCCAGCACTATCGCCAGGAGTTCTTTTTCAATTACAGAGTAATTCCTTTGTGCACTATTGAATTTTTTACTGTAAAAACTCACTGGATGTTCGATACCTTCATCATCTGTCTGTAACAAGAGAGCCCCAGCCCCTACGCCACTGGCATCAGTCGCCAGCTGAAAAGGTCTGCTGAAGTCCGGGGCCCTGAGTATGGGGTGGGTACATAACAGGTGTTTCACCAAGGAAAACGCCTCTGCACACTCAGGAGACCACCGGAACTTCTTGTCCTTAGATAATAAGTCGGTTCAAGGTGCAAGTACAGTCGAATAGCCTTTGATGAAGCGACGATAATAGCCTATCATACCTAGAAACCGCATGATTTGTTACTTAGTCGTAGGCTGGGGAAACTGATCGATGGCTTTGATCTTTGTCTGTGGAGGGCACACCTGACCCATCCCCACCTCGAACCCCAGGTACAAAACTGTGGCTTTGACAAAATCGCACTTTCCCAGGTTTACCACCAAACCTGCTTCATTCAGTTTATTAAAAAGCTGTCCGATGTGAGCACAGTGACTGTTCAAATCATCGTCGTATATTATGACATCATCTAGGTACACCGTACAGTTGGGAATGTCGGCTACAATGTCGTTCATTAGTTTCTGAAACGTTGCAGGGGCATTTTTCAGCCCGTATGGCATAACATGGCAACGATATGTGGCACCGTCCACAACAAACCCACACACCTCTCGCGCTCGCTCAGACAAGGGCACTTGCCAATAACCCTTAACAAGGTCTATCTTAGTGAGGAACTTGGCTTTTCCTATCTTATCCACACTGTCGTCCACGCGAGGGAGAGGGTAGGCATTTGTGGGGGTTAAACCATTCAACCTGCGGAAATCTATACAAAACCGAACCTTGCCATCTGGTTTGGGCTGCAGTGTGACTGGGGAAGTCCACCTTACTGCACCCTCAGAAATCAGCCCACGTTTCAGCATATAATCCAGCTCTTCCCTAAGTGCTGGTAATTTAATAGGGGGAACACGGTATGGCACTGATTTAAAGGGCGGGTGGTCCCCTACATCGACATCATGCACCGCTTGTGTAGTGAGGCCAGGATGCTCCGCGAAAACAGCTGGGTTTGAATCAAACAAGTGCTGCACAGCTACACGCTGTTGCTCAGGCAGGTGCAATATCAACTCGTGAGCCACTTGTCTAGAATTCCCCGCCCACTGATCCGCGGAAACATGACAATCCCAATTATCCTCCCCCGCAGCTTGACTGTCCCTTCCTCCTTCTCCACCACGATCGCTGCAGATCAACACCGGGACAGTGAGAGGCTCGGAGGGGCGCCTCACATACTCTTTCATCAGATTTACATGGCAAAGTTGGTTCTTTTTCTTACGATCAGGAGTAGCTACTAAATAGTCGAGATCAGAAACCTTCCTTACAACCCGATACGGACCAGAATACTTGGCAGACAAGGGGTGTCCCACCAGAGGCAGTAGTATCAGTACCTCCTGATCTACTTCAAACTCCCTCAGCTTCACCTTCTGGTCGTATCTGTCCTTCATCTGAGCTTGTGAACTCTTAAGGTTCCGACCTGCTACCTCCAAGCTCTTTAGCATTCTCTCACGGCTTTCAACTACATACTTTAGAAGCGAGCATGGCTTTGTGACTCCCTCCCAGATCTCCTTGACTATGTGGAGGGGCCCCCTAACCCTGTGTCCAAAAACCAACTCGTTCGGGTTAAATCCCAAGCTCTCCCCAGGTACTTCTCTCGCAGCAAATAATACGTATGGGAGACCTAGATCCCAGTCCTTCCCATTTTCCATGCAATAACACCGCAACATACTCTTGAGAGTCGAGTGCCACCTTTCCAAAACTCCCTGACTCTCGGAATGGTAGGCAGATGACACCTCAGACACTATCCCATTTTGCTGCATGGTCTGCTTAAACAGAGCAGAAGTAAAATTGGAACCCTGATCAGACTGGATCTCGTGAGGGTAGCCATAACGAGAGAAATAGACAAGTAGGTTTTTGACAACAGTCTTAGCCATCCCGTTGCGCATGGGGTAAGCATCTGGATACCGTGTTGCTACATCCATTACAGTTAGTAAAAATATATTGCCGGCACTGGTGGGGGGCAATGGGCCAACCATATCGATAACTACTTTGCTGAAGGGCGGCCCAATGACAGGGATGGGTTGTAACGGGGCTCTCGGGATGACCTGATTGGGTTTCCTAACAACTTGACAAGTGTGACACTGTGACACCCATGACACGACACTCGCCTTTAACCCAGGCCACCAGAAAAGCTTGCTCAGAGCTGCCTCCGTCTTATGTGCCCCCAGGTGCCCTGCCAAAGGCACATCATGAGCTAATCTCAATAAGCTCTCACGGCACACCCTCGGTACTACTAACTGGTCCACTAATCCTGACCCGCCATCCCACTTTTTCTTGGGATCCTGATGGCTCCGATACAAGATCCCCTCGGACAAGAAAAAATCACCAGGCTGCGCATCCCCATCGCTCTCCAGTTCGACAGCACCATTACCACACGCCCTGACTTCAGGATCTTCCAGCTGCAAGGAACATATATCAGCAGGTGCGATATTATCCAAGTTCATCTTAAATAATTTGTTTCCACCTCCAATGTCCCGCTGAGCCATCCTTTCCTCACGCTGCGCATAACGATGCTGTCGCAAAGTCTCTTCCTGCCCTGCACCTGCACTAGCGGTGACAGGCCCCGGGGCCTCTCCAGACTCTAACATAGGTGCCAATAATGAGTCACCAAGAAACACTGCCGGCTCAAAACTCTCCAATTGACCAACACTTCCCATTTTCTTGTGACCTTTCCTCCACGGTTTGATAGACTGAGGTGGTGGCTGCAAGGCTCCGGATGTCTGAGAACGCGTCACAACACACGCCATGGTTTGTACGCTACACTTCTCAACCCACTCCTGTTCCTCCCTACTAACGTCGGCCGCCTTCTCGGCAACGACCAAGGGTGAAACCTTAGAAGCAGGCACCGCAAAGTCGTTGCCGAGGAGGAGGTCGACGCCCCCAACAGGCAAGTTCTCTACAATTCCGACATCCAGCTCCTTCGCCACACCACCCACCTCCAGCTCCATCCGCACCAGCGGGTAGGACTTCGTAGCATTGATCCCCTGAACTACCACCACCCGAGCAGCATTAATCGGCCTACCAGTAAAGTTCTTTAACAAGGTCTGCGAATCCCCCGTATCACGCAATAGCTTAACTCCTCGCCTTTCGCCAGCCCACCTCACAAAACCATGCCCTCTATGACCCCCAAAGACGTGGCGGACAGGGTTCGAGCCTTCCGGACTCTTGAACACAGGCTGTGTCCCAGCCTCTGACGAACTACCCTTGGCAAACTCAGAAGATATAGGCGACACCCCTATGCTGCGGACCAATGACACCAACCTTGTTTGGTGGCTTGTTCGGACAAGCATTTGCAAAGTGACCCTCCTTGTGACATGCAAAGCACTCTTTGCTCTTTGGTTTCCCTTGGGAGTGGGAGGTACCATTAGACTTCTTATACGGGACGGTATTTGGTTTATGTTCAGTTTTATTGTCAGTGCTAGATGGTTTTGTGTATTTATGTGTATCAAAATTCTTGGGAGGGGGAGGGGTACGATCCTTTGCACCCGACTCACTCCTAGCTGCTGCTTCGCACCCTCGAATTAATGACAGTCGGCGGTCAGCCATTTCTGCTGCCTCCTGGAGAGTTCTAGGATTTGTTTCCTTTATATTTAATGTTAAGTCCCTGCCTGTGCACTTAAAGAACTGCTCCAAGAGAACCAGCTCACTCAACTCCTCAAAAGTAGCTGCCCTCTCGGAACGCAGCCAATGTCGTAGTGCATCAGACAAGTCCCGGGCGTGTTCTAGGAAGGTACTATCCTTGCCCTTAGTAACACCCCGAAACTTCAAGCGGTAAGTTTCTGGTTGTAACTCATAGGCCCGTAGCACAGCCTTCATCATAAACTACACAGGACTCTAAAGGTAGTGCATCATACGCTTTTAGCCCCTTTCCTAGGAGTCTTGATGAAACTAATGCTGCCCACTTTTCCTGAGGCCACTGGTGTTCCTGACACTTCTTCTCAAATCGCATAAAAAACTCAGCCACACATAATTCATCGAACACAGGAACTAGTTTAAGCAGGTGCGACAATGATTGGTCCCGATGTCCGTTACCTCCCCCAATATTTCGCCCTGTTACCTCCACTCGAGATCTCTCCAGCTCCCTGTCAGCCCGATACCTAGTAGACTCTGCCTGCAGTTCAGCCTCTCGTATAGCAACCTCAGCCTGCACACTTTGCCTGTCTCTCGGCAGCCTCAACCTGAGCTCTAGCAGCCTCAACCTGAGCTCTAGCAACCTCAACCTTGGCCATCTCAAGCCGAAACAACAAATCTGGAGTCAACCCTTGAGGAAGGGAAGATGCATTTAATGGAGAGGGTCCCTGTGATTGAATTCCACGCTACCATTGACCATCAACTTGGGGGTATGTACTAAATTCAGGCACCCTGACGTTTGATATGGGGGTAGAGTGGAGGGGGGGCTGGGGACCGGGGTCCCCAGTCGCGTCTCCACCCAGGTCTCTCCCTTCTAAACCCAATAGCAAAGTCCTCAGCTGATCTTTCCTCATGCCACTTAAACCCTGGTGACCCTGAAGACCTGCCACACATTTTAAGCCATACTTATTCAGCTTCAACACCCTGGCAGCGGTAAGGGGCACCTCTAAAAATCTTCTAGCACCCTCCTCGCTATCGACTAGCCACTCCACAGGTCTTTCTCCCTCCGAGCCCGTATCGTGACCTGACCCATCACTGTGTTCTGATGTATTAGACATGCTTGTGTACTGCAGTAATTATCACGGTTATAGAATGTGCCTTATCTCCTATGCAAGTATGTATATACTAATGTCATTTAAAGTCTTTAATGTGTTATATTGGTTGCTCCAAAAAAAAACTCTATGTCCACTGTATTCCTCTAATCATAAGGAATCTCAAAACAAATGACCACTATATTCCTCTGTTCAGTAAATCCTATGCAAGGTCGCCATATGTTACGTCCTGGGATATATAAACACTGGGCTCTTTCTATTGGACTAGGTATGCGGCAACAAGCAACAACGGAAAACGCTAGATCCAACCCTTATCTATAAACCCAGGCAACAAACCACCCTAAACCGTCAAGAGTCCTGCCTGGACAACAAGGTATCTTATGACTCGGTTACAGGGTGCACGCACTATAGCCTGCTGATAGTCAAGCAGGCTATATAAAAGATCACACAATTAAGTTGACTTAAAGCTTCAAGGAAAAGATAGATAACAGAATTAAATTGCAGAAACAATTTAATAATAAACTAGAAGAAAGTACATTTAACATTACGTTAATTAATACAACTAATCACCCCTGCGTGAAAAAAGGTGAAAGCAAACAGTCCTCAAAACATCGTACAGGTAGACAAGATGCGGGTTTCTAAACTGCATGCGGCTACTGTAGGATCTGATGCTTAGCAAAGAAAATACGTTACGGATTTAGAGAACTCTTAACTCATAAGCAGGAATAAATACTAGTGATAGGCCATACAGTGTATAATGGCATAGGTATAATTAAATAAAGGCAGCAACTCGCAACATAACCACATACAGGTGTGCTTCTCACTCTTAGTCAGGCAAGCTTGCTCGGACAGAGTCTGTAAACCACACCCTGACTCACAATGCTCACAAAAACGGTAAACTGTGACACAATAACAAGCACACAGAGATGATAAACCCCTAGCTGTTAATCTGCCAGGTGGCAGAGGTCTAGCCGGAAGGATATAGGCTTCCGATACCCGGGCTGAGCCACCTGCCCTAGCCTAGGGACGTTCCCAGGTCTGTGCGCCAAATTACTCTAATTGAAAGGGTGCTCTCTTGAGAGACTCAGATCGCAAGTATCTGACTCTCTCCTGGCGACCCTAAAACAAAAGCAAGACGTGCTAGCGCAGTGCTGAGTGGACTAGGCAAGGGCCCTCACACAACACAACACTAGACACACAGGGACACAGACAAGAAAATGCCCCCAGACTCCCACAGGTATCCTAGTAAAGTCGTGCGGGTCCACAGGACTCGCACCTTCAGACTGTACTTAAAGGATCGCAAAAAGCCTCCCCTCCAGTCTAGCCCCTGCTAACCTGACACAAGAACACACTAGCAAGCATGAAACCACCAAATATAAGACAACAAAAAAGCTTCCTAGGTCTCATTAACAATTACATCTCTGCATAAGGCCCAAAATCCTATCTAGTTATCTGAGAGCTCGTGGTTAATACAATAATAGATATAAGGTCTATTAAGGGGATGGGATAATTAAATAGATTGGTGAAGTAGTGGAAGGAAGGTATACAAATTACGAGAGAAAGTTTCTAAGTGGGGTTGAGAGGGATAGATATCAAGGGGGTCCAAAGGGTACGACAGTGAGGTGAGCTCTGAGTCTTGAATCTGTCTGGACCCCACCCTAGGCATGCAAAATACATCCCATGCTTGGCAACACTCAACACAGTTGCCGGGTCAAAATCCTCTACCCCGTGCGTGAGTCGAAACTAAGCCTAACGTTGCGATCAAATGCATATGGCAACGTTTTCAGGCTCGTCCCAAGCTGGCAAGCGAAGCAACGTCCCAAGCCGGTCTCTCTCTCTCCCGCTCGTCTCCTCCCACTCTCACTAGACTTACATCTTATATATTATAATGAAACAATCAACTATCGAGAAAAAAATATACTAAGATGCGTTGGTTAAGAATAAGGGCAGCTTCAAGCTGTGAAACAACATAAGAATATCCCAGACATTAGTTACGTTGTCGTAGGATATATACTTAGGAAAAGCCTGCCGGCCGGCTGCCGCCAGCCGGTTTCTAAACGGCTGGGCAGCCGACGCGTGCGCATGCCCGCACGTGGCTACTATGCAGAAGCGTCACAGTGTGGGGAGGATTGAGGTGGTGGTGGGGGTGGGGATTGGTTTGCAGGAGATGAGGGTAGGAATGGGTTAGGTTGGGGTGTGGTGTGTGGAGTTGAGGATGTGGATGGTATGGGAAGGTTAGGTGGGTTGGGGAGAAAAGGTGGACGGGTAATAGGGGAGGGAGTCGATGGTATGGGAAGGATAGATGGGTTGGGGAGGAGAGGTGGATGGGTTTTTAGGGAAGGGATTTGACTGGGAAGGGAGGGGCATGCAGAACAAGTTCAGGTGTGTGTGTAGTGTTTGTTGGAGGCATATCATATATATATAACATTTCACAAATATTGTAATACTTAAGGTCAGAGGTCAGGGTCAAAACAAGAAAGTGTTGTGCAGGTGAAATGGGTCCAGTTCCCACATGAATTGCAGAGAACTGAACCCTTAGATTGGCGACTTGAAGTGATGGGTTTTGAGCAAGTTGAACATGTGTATGTGTAGGTGGGTCCTGGGTTGCTCTCTATGTCTCCGGCTAGAAGGAGTCTTCGAGAAATGACAGCCGGAGAGTCATTTCTCGGTGTAGGAAAAACATTCTAATGTATGTGTGTGGTGTGAGAGGTGTGGTAGTTGCCCGGTGGGACTGAAGCCACTCCAAGGACTCGTGCCCCCAGGGAGGGGGCAGGGTATGGTTGTGACGGTTTGGCTCCCGGAAACTGCTCCCCACGGTCGGCAGCCGGCTGTCCTCCGCTGGTCGGTGATCTTGTCCCCGGCCGGGAGGGTCGGCAGCCATCCATGTTCGGCAGCTCCTGGAGGTGGTCCCACGGCGTAGACGCCACTTCAGGACCTATAAAGGGGTAATACAGGGTGATATAATTTCACCCAAACTGTTTACAGCATGTTTGGAAGACATATTTAGAAATCTTAATTGTTAACGGATAATACCTACACAACCTTACAGTTGCTGATGACGTCGTTCATTTCAGTGACTCAGGGGAAGAGTTACAACAGATTTTGGAAGATTTAAACAGAGAAAGCCTTCAGGTCGGACTAAAAATAAATTAATGAATTAAAGAAAACCAATATTATGTTAAATCATCTTGTGCAACCATAACAAATAAAGAAAGAAGGTGCAATGATAGAAGCAGTTGAAAAATACAAATACCTAGGCCAGGTTATACAGTATAGGCAAACCCAGATAACTCTAGATATATCAAGCGAAGGATTGGCATTTGGTAAACATAGCTCCATTATGAAAAACAAGCTACCCCTTTCAATAAAAAGATAAAGTATACAACCAATGTGGCCTCCCTGTACTTATATATGGATCAGAAACTTGGAGTATAACAGAGTGTATAGAGCATAAACGTAGGAGTGCCCAAAGAGGAATGGAGAGGATAAAGTCAGTCATAATTTGGAGAGATAAGAAGAGAGCATCTTGGTTAAGAGAACAAACAAAATCAAAATATATTCTCAGAATTATAAAATCATAGGAGATGGTCCTGGGCAGGTCATATATTTAGAAGACATGATAACAGATGGACAACTAGAGCAACATAATGGGAACCTAGAGATAGAGCTAGAGGAAGGGGTAAACAGAGAACCAGATGGTGGGATGATATCCTAAAGTGTGCTGGGTTGGATGCAACAGACTGACATATGACCGGTTAGAATGCAAACGTCTGGAAGAGGCTTTTGTCCTGCAGTGGACTAACTCAAACTGAAAATTATGATGATGATGATATAATTCCAAACACTAAACTGTATATCCTGTACCAGAATTGCTGAATGTTTATTATGGGCATGAACATATATGAGTGAATAGAGAGACTAAGTTCGTCAGTGGTACCAACCTGGAGGAACTTGAGCGATCTCTAACATTACGGAATCTCTAGGTGGACCCAAGTTAAGGTCAGGTCAATACAGCTGTTGATTGGTCCATTGTCAAACAGTTAGTAGACACTTAATGGTGTTAGAATGATAGATAGAGGGAGAGAGAGTGTGTGTGTATGTGTGTGTGTGTGTGTGTGTGTGTGTGTGTGAAGGAGAGTGAGATGGAGAGGTTATCTGTATATGTGAGACAGATAGAGAGTGAGTGTGTGAAATTTTATTTGTTTTGTATGGCTTGATTTGTCATTGCCAAATATGTACATACATAATATACAATAGTACATAATACATATATATGAATGATTGACAGATATAGCTAGCTAAGCAAAGCTCAATGTAGCTAGCATTATATACGTCAGTAAATACTTAATGCTAAGTTACACGGTTATACAGATTATAACAGGCACATAATAACACAGTATAATTATAACCTGCTTTTTCATGTAATTAACACGAGTCAAATTAGTATTTTTTTTATTTCCAGTAGCATTTACAAATAGGCATGCAAGTAGCTTTATGAAAACTATTGATGGAGAAATTAGATAGACAGTAGTTTACAGAAAATCATCGCTATTTCATATTGGTAAAAAAGTGTTGTTTAATAGACTGTGTTAATACACATATAGAAACAGCATGTCTGAATGGTTCGTTCAAGGTGTTCTATAACTTAGCACCTCTATAGCTAAGACAGCGTTGGGCATGTGATGTTCTGCAATATGGGAGTCGTTGTAACTCCTGGGCTCCTCTGGTGTTAAAGATAAGGACCATAGCATGACATACCATCCTCCAAACACATATGACCATTTCAAAATGTATACACAAAGTTTACTGCCTGAACAAACAAGATATCATTTAATATTAGTAGACCATATTCTTAGAATATTGGACCTGTATGAGCACTATAATATTGGATTGGAACCTGGTATGCCACATAGCCTACAAAATGTACACACCATTACACCACCAAGACAAACGTTCAGCATTTGACCACAAACAATAACCTTTTTTTTTTTTTTTTTTTTTTTTTTCCAACTTACTTCCTCTCGGGCATAGGCTGAGAGCCTTAACATTCACTGCTTTACAATGAACAGTGAAGCCCGTGAGGTCTTGTTCCAGTCTAGGGAGTGAGACATGTGAAGCACGTAGAGTACAACGAGCACCTGCCATCTTGCCTTCACATGAGGCACGGTGCTCACTCATGGCCCGAAACGACCCCATCTCTGAAGCCACCTCGTTCCCGTACTTCACTGTCTCAACCCCTACACTCGGACTCTCACAATTACACACACACAACGCCACCTGTTGAGCAGATAACTCACCAGGCATTGCACCCCTATAGCATATTTTGAATATGGGAATATTCAATACAGTGCTATTTAATCAGGGAACAATGAGGGTATTTTATTGACGTTTCGGTGGGCTTGTGGTAATGCACTGATACCAGGAACAGCACAAATTCCATCCCAATAATATCTTCCCATTGATACATCGGGATTTGAACCCGGGACCTTTGGATTACCAGGCCAGTGGCAAGACCACTCCCCCACACCTCCCCGATTTGTCGACTACTGGATATCAATATAATCATGTGCTGGACCCAACTACACTGTGTTCCTCTTGTTATCACCAAGCTTCAAATGTCTAGATATATTAGGGATTCCAGGATTTGTTACTGACTGACTGCATTGTATTCGTTATTACATAATGTTTATTTTACGAGTGACTGGGTTGTAAGCATGTACAGATGTAAGACAACTCTTGTACTGCACTCACAAGTTACAGATGCGTCATGATACAAAACAATATAAACTTTAATAATTATGAAGACTCATATTTAACAAACTAAATATAACTGACAACCCTTTATAATATAACTGATTTATATATATAAATATGTTATCGCTCATACCAACCTACATTTTCGACAACCGGTCAGCCAACAAATTAACGGTAGAACGTAAGCGTATCAATTAAACATCAGCTAAATATAATATAGCGACCAATTAAGCCAGCTGCTGGACACAGGACCAACATGAATGGATTGTACACAAACAGTACAGATTTAACGCAGTAAATATGTAACACAGCCTTGATAATGAGAGGTCAGCGATTGTGGACGAGACTTTTCCAGTCGAAGAAGCAGATAACGGGGAAACATATCTGTCCAACTTCCTTGGTTTATTGAACATTTCTTTGCTTGCCCTTTAACTCTCTCGAGTTCACTGTCTCTAAGTTCATTTAGTATTTTGTCATGAATTTGGTTTTGCCTTTTATATAATCATAGTATGAGTGTTTTCCTACTATTTGTTCTTTTTTTGTTATTATTAATTATCATAATCAATAATCATAATTATATTGTATATACATGACGGAATGTGAACAAGGAAGAAAGGATATGGAGGAGATTATTGAGATGGATAGGGTTAATCGAGGTAAGGGAGGGGAGGGGGGGGGGGGGCGGATTGTGTATATCTGGCTCAGTATGTAATGCTAGTATACTGTATATCTGGCTCAGTATGTAATGCTAGTATACTGTATATCTGGCTCAGTATGTAATGCTAGTATACTGTATATCTGGCTCAGTATGTAATGCTAGTATACTGTATATCTGGCTCAGTATGTAATGCTAGTATACTGTATATCTGGCTCAGTATGTAATGCTAGTATACTGTATATCTGGCTCAGTATGTAATGCTAGTATACTGTATATCTGGCTCAGTATGTAATGCTAGTATACTGTATATCTGGCTCAGTATGTAATGCTAGTATACTGTATATCTGGCTCAGTATGTAATGCTAGTATACTGTATATCTGGCTCAGTATGTAATGCTAGTATACTGTATATCTGGCTCAGTATGTAATGCTAGTATACTGTATATCTGGCTCAGTATGTAATGCTAGTATACTGTATATCTGGCTCAGTATGTAATGCTAGTATACTGTATATCTGGCTCAGTATGTAATGCTAGTATACTGTATATCTGGCTCAGTATGTAATGCTAGTATACTGTATATCTGGCTCAGTATGTAATGCTAGTATACTGTATATCTGGCTCAGTATGTAATGCTAGTATACTGTATATCTGGCTCAGTATGTAATGCTAGTATACTGTATATCTGGCTCAGTATGTAATGCTAGTATACTGTATATCTGGCTCAGTATGTAATGCTAGTATACTGTATATCTGGCTCAGTATGTAATGCTAGTATACTGTATATCTGGCTCAGTATGTAATGCTAGTATACTGTATATCTGGCTCAGTATGTAATGCTAGTATACTGTATATCTGGCTCAGTATGTAATGCTAGTATACTGTATATCTGGCTCAGTATGTAATGCTAGTATACTGTATATCTGGCTCAGTATGTAATGCTAGTATACTGTATATCTGGCTCAGTATGTAATGCTAGTATACTGTATATCTGGCTCAGTATGTAATGCTAGTATACTGTATATCTGGCTCAGTATGTAATGCTAGTATACTGTATATCTGGCTCAGTATGTAATGCTAGTATACTGTATATCTGGCTCAGTATGTAATGCTAGTATACTGTATATCTGGCTCAGTATGTAATGCTAGTATACTGTATATCTGGCTCAGTATGTAATGCTAGTATACTGTATATCTGGCTCAGTATGTAATGCTAGTATACTGTATATCTGGCTCAGTATGTAATGCTAGTATACTGTATATCTGGCTCAGTATGTAATGCTAGTATACTGTATATCTGGCTCAGTATGTAATGCTAGTATACTGTATATCTGGCTCAGTATGTAATGCTAGTATACTGTATATCTGGCTCAGTATGTAATGCTAGTATACTGTATATCTGGCTCAGTATGTAATGCTAGTATACTGTATATCTGGCTCAGTATGTAATGCTAGTATACTGTATATCTGGCTCAGTATGTAATGCTAGTATACTGTATATCTGGCTCAGTATGTAATGCTAGTATACTGTATATCTGGCTCAGTATGTAATGCTAGTATACTGTATATCTGGCTCAGTATGTAATGCTAGTATACTGTATATCTGGCTCAGTATGTAATGCTAGTATACTGTATATCTGGCTCAGTATGTAATGCTAGTATACTGTATATCTGGCTCAGTATGTAATGCTAGTATACTGTATATCTGGCTCAGTATGTAATGCTAGTATACTGTATATCTGGCTCAGTATGTAATGCTAGTATACTGTATATCTGGCTCAGTATGTAATGCTAGTATACTGTATATCTGGCTCAGTATGTAATGCTAGTATACTGTATATCTGGCTCAGTATGTAATGCTAGTATACTGTATATCTGGCTCAGTATGTAATGCTAGTATACTGTATATCTGGCTCAGTATGTAATGCTAGTATACTGTATATCTGGCTCAGTATGTAATGCTAGTATACTGTATATCTGGCTCAGTATGTAATGCTAGTATACTGTATATCTGGCTCAGTATGTAATGCTAGTATACTGTATATCTGGCTCAGTATGTAATGCTAGTATACTGTATATCTGGCTCAGTATGTAATGCTAGTATACTGTATATCTGGCTCAGTATGTAATGCTAGTATACTGTATATCTGGCTCAGTATGTAATGCTAGTATACTGTATATCTGGCTCAGTATGTAATGCTAGTATACTGTATATCTGGCTCAGTATGTAATGCTAGTATACTGTATATCTGGCTCAGTATGTAATGCTAGTATACTGTATATCTGGCTCAGTATGTAATGCTAGTATACTGTATATCTGGCTCAGTATGTAATGCTAGTATACTGTATATCTGGCTCAGTATGTAATGCTAGTATACTGTATATCTGGCTCAGTATGTAATGCTAGTATACTGTATATCTGGCTCAGTATGTAATGCTAGTATACTGTATATCTGGCTCAGTATGTAATGCTAGTATACTGTATATCTGGCTCAGTATGTAATGCTAGTATACTGTATATCTGGCTCAGTATGTAATGCTAGTATACTGTATATCTGGCTCAGTATGTAATGCTAGTATACTGTATATCTGGCTCAGTATGTAATGCTAGTATACTGTATATCTGGCTCAGTATGTAATGCTAGTATACTGTATATCTGGCTCAGTATGTAATGCTAGTATACTGTATATCTGGCTCAGTATGTAATGCTAGTATACTGTATATCTGGCTCAGTATGTAATGCTAGTATACTGTATATCTGGCTCAGTATGTAATGCTAGTATACTGTATATCTGGCTCAGTATGTAATGCTAGTATACTGTATATCTGGCTCAGTATGTAATGCTAGTATACTGTATATCTGGCTCAGTATGTAATGCTAGTATACTGTATATCTGGCTCAGTATGTAATGCTAGTATACTGTATATCTGGCTCAGTATGTAATGCTAGTATACTGTATATCTGGCTCAGTATGTAATGCTAGTATACTGTATATCTGGCTCAGTATGTAATGCTAGTATACTGTATATCTGGCTCAGTATGTAATGCTAGTATACTGTATATCTGGCTCAGTATGTAATGCTAGTATACTGTATATCTGGCTCAGTATGTAATGCTAGTATACTGTATATCTGGCTCAGTATGTAATGCTAGTATACTGTATATCTGGCTCAGTATGTAATGCTAGTATACTGTATATCTGGCTCAGTATGTAATGCTAGTATACTGTATATCTGGCTCAGTATGTAATGCTAGTATACTGTATATCTGGCTCAGTATGTAATGCTAGTATACTGTATATCTGGCTCAGTATGTAATGCTAGTATACTGTATATCTGGCTCAGTATGTAATGCTAGTATACTGTATATCTGGCTCAGTATGTAATGCTAGTATACTGTATATCTGGCTCAGTATGTAATGCTAGTATACTGTATATCTGGCTCAGTATGTAATGCTAGTATACTGTATATCTGGCTCAGTATGTAATGCTAGTATACTGTATATCTGGCTCAGTATGTAATGCTAGTATACTGTATATCTGGCTCAGTATGTAATGCTAGTATACTGTATATCTGGCTCAGTATGTAATGCTAGTATACTGTATATCTGGCTCAGTATGTAATGCTAGTATACTGTATATCTGGCTCAGTATGTAATGCTAGTATACTGTATATCTGGCTCAGTATGTAATGCTAGTATACTGTATATCTGGCTCAGTATGTAATGCTAGTATACTGTATATCTGGCTCAGTATGTAATGCTAGTATACTGTATATCTGGCTCAGTATGTAATGCTAGTATACTGTATATCTGGCTCAGTATGTAATGCTAGTATACTGTATATCTGGCTCAGTATGTAATGCTAGTATACTGTATATCTGGCTCAGTATGTAATGCTAGTATACTGTATATCTGGCTCAGTATGTAATGCTAGTATACTGTATATCTGGCTCAGTATGTAATGCTAGTATACTGTATATCTGGCTCAGTATGTAATGCTAGTATACTGTATATCTGGCTCAGTATGTAATGCTAGTATACTGTATATCTGGCTCAGTATGTAATGCTAGTATACTGTATATCTGGCTCAGTATGTAATGCTAGTATACTGTATATCTGGCTCAGTATGTAATGCTAGTATACTGTATATCTGGCTCAGTATGTAATGCTAGTATACTGTATATCTGGCTCAGTATGTAATGCTAGTATACTGTATATCTGGCTCAGTATGTAATGCTAGTATACTGTATATCTGGCTCAGTATGTAATGCTAGTATACTGTATATCTGGCTCAGTATGTAATGCTAGTATACTGTATATCTGGCTCAGTATGTAATGCTAGTATACTGTATATCTGGCTCAGTATGTAATGCTAGTATACTGTATATCTGGCTCAGTATGTAATGCTAGTATACTGTATATCTGGCTCAGTATGTAATGCTAGTATACTGTATATCTGGCTCAGTATGTAATGCTAGTATACTGTATATCTGGCTCAGTATGTAATGCTAGTATACTGTATATCTGGCTCAGTATGTAATGCTAGTATACTGTATATCTGGCTCAGTATGTAATGCTAGTATACTGTATATCTGGCTCAGTATGTAATGCTAGTATACTGTATATCTGGCTCAGTATGTAATGCTAGTATACTGTATATCTGGCTCAGTATGTAATGCTAGTATACTGTATATCTGGCTCAGTATGTAATGCTAGTATACTGTATATCTGGCTCAGTATGTAATGCTAGTATACTGTATATCTGGCTCAGTATGTAATGCTAGTATACTGCATATCTGGCTCAGTATGTAATGCTAGTATACTGTATATCTGGCTCAGTATGTAATGCTAGTATACTGCATATCTGGCTCAGTATGTAATGCTAGTATACTGTATATCTGGCTCAGTATGTAATGCTAGTATACTGTATATCTGGCTCAGTATGTAATGCTAGTATACTGTATATCTGGCTCAGTATGTAATGCTAGTATACTGTATATCTGGCTCAGTATGTAATGCTAGTATACTGTATATCTGGCTCAGTATGTAATGCTAGTATACTGTATATCTGGCTCAGTATGTAATGCTAGTATACTGTATATCTGGCTCAGTATGTAATGCTAGTATACTGTATATCTGGCTCAGTATGTAATGCTAGTATACTGTATATCTGGCTCAGTATGCCAACACCATTCCTGCACAGAGTTGTATCTCCTCGAATATATACTCCATTTGAAAATGGATGATTGTTTCTACATTTTGTTCAGTCACTCCACTTTGCTAGGTGGTGTCAAACAATAAATCCTGTCCTTATTTTTAAAATCTCAATAGTGTTTTATCCAAGCGTTCTCTGTTACAATAGGGTTATGGTCACTGGTTCCCCTCCCCCATTTTCTCACCAAGTTACAACTTTTCCAAATATATTTTGTTTAGTCTAGTTTCCAGTGTTTGTTAGATCCTCTTTCCTGGATAACTCATGTTTACACCAAACAATGCTTAACCCCCAATTTTCATATGCTCTGATATACCCATGGGATGTTATATTGTTAAAATATAATTCACTAATAATGTTTGTTTATATTATGTTATTCAGGTCAGGAGTATCTGAAAGGTTTCATTTACACGTCATATATAATTTGTTCCTGTAAATCTATATTTATGTCATTTACTTATGAATACTATTAAATATTTCTGTGGAAGTGTGTTTTTATTATTAATTAGAGTCTTTCAGCTATACAGTATATCATGCAGCTTATTATTTTATCTTCAAATACCTTCAGTGTGTTTGCTTAGTTTTTCGTTTATCGTGTTAATATTAACAATACTCCATGTACATGTATTGTATTATGTTTACCATGTTCTAATGCCCCATGGTGCACTTTTATAATACATTTACTTATTGTAAAACATTACAACAACTATATATTCCATAGTTTCAAAGCAGTAAACCGGACAATTTTGCCTAACT
>JBAKBP010002594.1:0-53765 GCA_037953745.1 Lithodes maja
GGTTATTAGGATATATTGTTTATGAGGATTTTACTTGGTATTGCCATTTTCGAGCAATGCATTTTAGTTTGTCCCCTAGGCTAACACGAACGCCTCCCCCTCTGACTTCCTTCAAACTAGTAAATATCCACCAAGACCCTCTTCAAGCTAAATGTGTACAGTTGTGGCCATCTATAATCACCCACCTCCCTCTCCGGGCTGGGTCTCTTTGTATAGTTGCGGCCATCTATAATATGTACAGTTGTGGCCATCTATAATATGTACAGTTGTGGCCATCTATAATATGTACAGTTGCGGCCATCTATAATATGTACAGTTGCGGCCATCTATAATATGTACAGTTGCGGCCATCTATAATATGTACAGTTGCGGCCATCTATAATATGTACAGTTGCGGCCATCTATAATCACCCACCTCCCTCTCCGGGCTGGGTCTCTTTGCTTCTATCTTACTATAATAGTCACTCGTAACAAATCGCGGACCTCACCTATTTCTGATTATGGAAGCCTATTATCTGGAAACGAATATAATAATTGTCTATACATCAACTGCACAAATATACAGTATATATATATATATATATATTTATTGAAAAGCAAGTTATATCCAAAACTCAATCCACATGGTTATATTTGCATAAAGATAAGCTTTGGGGGTCCACGAGTTTTTATGAGTGATTGTACAGGTGCGGAGGTGGCAAACGATGGGTGGAGGGGGTGGGGGTGGAGGGGGAGGGGGGGGATTGTTTAGATTAGAGGATGAGGTCATAATAACTGTAAATTAAGGATATATAATTATATATATATATATATATATATTTTATGTGTGTATTCTAATATCTTGCTCAATCGGTATCGCCATTAACAGATGCCGTTGTTCGTTGTTCGTGTAACTATACATTATGAATAATATTAGTAGTCTTACACCCTCTTTACCTAGATAACAATACAGCTTGCTAGGTAAAAGACTGGTTTAGCAAAAGCAGAACCAGATAGTTACATGAGTTTTTCTCTACAACCCCCTTGCCACATGACTCGTTGCCGCCGTTTGGGGGCTTCCGGGCTTGTAGGTGGGGCGGCCAAGGTTCTTGGCCGCTCTCCCTATCACCTCCAACTAATTTTGTCATGTCCTTTTCTTTCTCCTCCTTTCTAGTTTTCGTTTTTCCCTCTTCCGCTTTCTCCTGGGGCTGCCATCCGAGGCCGGTCTCCCACCCTTGAACTTTTGTGGTCCCGTCCCTCCCTTCCCTTCCGGTTGACTTCCCTGTTTGCTTCCTTCCTTTCTCTTTAACTGCTTCGGAGGTTCTAGTTTCCTTCGGGCTTCGCCTTGGTGTCTCTGATCACTGCTGAGTTGGCAGAGTTCACCTGGCGACAGGTGCTGCCGGCGAGGGCTCGCAAGGCTCGTTGCTGGAGGATAGGCACTATAGGGATGCTTTGGGGTTTCTGACTCTCTTCTCTCTTCCCAGTGAGTGTGTCAGGTGACTACGCCGGCCCCGTTCTCCATGGGACAAAGCTGCAGGACAAATGCCCGGGTTGTACAAGGTCCCTAGCTCAAAGCCGAGACCTGTCCCATCTCAATTGGCCGCATTCTGGGTTTCGTGGCCCTGCGGAGGTCTTTCTCCCTTTCGTTGCCAGGGGCACCTGGTAACCGCAGTATCTTCTTCCATGCTTTACCCCCTTTTCTCTTGTTATGGTGACGACTTATGCTTTTTTCCCTGTTCTTCCCTGTTTATGGCTTCTGCTTTAGTGGTTCCGGTGAGTGAGCCCCTTGTGGCATGCAGCCTGCCACTTGGGGGTCTGTTGTCTGGCTGTCAGTCCGGTTCACCGCGGGAGCACGGTGAGTCGGGGATGGTTTTGGGTGCTCTCGACCGGCCCGCTGAACTATCCCTCGGTCGTCGCTCGTCCCTCTCGTCCATTACCGTTCCGAATCCTTCTCCTACCCTTCCGTCTTCGTCACGTCTTTCTCCGCCCTCCACTACCCAGGATTTCATCTCCTCTCCTGTAGTTATTTCTGCGTCTTCCTCTTCTTCCTCTTCTCCCTCTAGTCTTGTCACCCTCGACCCTTTTCTGCCCTCCCTCCCTCGTTCTCTTTCCTCTTCTTCTCCAGTTTCGTCCTCTTCTCGTCCTCGCTCCTCGGTCCTCCCTATGTCCTCTCTCTTTGCACCTCCTTCCTTTACTAAGTTTTTCTCCATCCCTGCTTCTGCGCCTCTAGCCGGTGATGACCTCCTCTTCCACCTGCGTCTCCTTCAACAGGTGGGAAAGGACGTCACCTTCCACTCCCGCCATGATGCCTCCCGTCTTGTTACCGTCCAAAACGAACTTCAGGCTACTGCTATGTCCTCTTTCGTCGATTGTTCTGGCACCCCCATCCCGGCTCAAAAAGATCAACGACTCAACTCCTGTACAGGGACTGTCCTGATCCCCGCTTCCATCCGTCTCGGGGGTCGTCCTTTCGCGGATTGCGCCGCCCTCGTCAAGGACATCGTTGTCGCTCAAGACCACAAGGTGGTTAGTGTGGTGTGCTACACTATCCCTCCTCGCGACCTTCGCCGCCATCCCGCTAACATTGCCAAGATCTCTTTTGATGGACTTTCCCTTCCTGCCCATGTTATTGTCGGTGGTACTCGCCTCCCCGTGACTGCGTCTCTTCCCCGTCCACTCCAGTGTCGCAGCTGCTGGCGTTTCGGCCACCCGGCTAAGTTCTGCCGTACAGCCGCTGAGTGCCCACTCTGCCCGCGCTGTGCGCAGTCCGGACATGCCGTTGGCGGATGTCAGTCAACGTCCCAGTTCTGCCTTAATTGCCGCGGGTCTCATTCGGCCGACTCTAAGCTTTGCCCCGTTCATCTGTTCGAGTCTGAGGTTGCTGTCCTCAAAGCGAGACACGGCCTTACGCTCACCGCAGCCCGCCAAGAGGCTCGTCGCTTGGGCTTCACCCCTCAGTCGTTTTCCAAGACTCTGTCTCCTCCCTCCTCTTCTTTGCCTCCCTCTGCCACGCCCCCCCCTTTTTCTGGTTCCTCGGTTCCTTCCACCGCCTCCGCTCCCTCCGTCCCCCCGGTCGCACCAGTTTCGTCATCTGCCTCCCTTCCTTCTACCGGTGCTTCTCCTGGATTTTCTCCTTCCTCCTCTTCAGTCTCCTCCGTTCGTCCTTCCGTCTCTTCCTTTTCTGTCCCTTTGTCTAACACTTTCTCTGTTCTCAGTCCTTCTCCTACTTCTGCCCCTTCCTCTTGCTCTCTTCCTTGTTCCTCCTCTTCTAGTCTCCCTCCACGCTCTCACCGTTCCAAGCCTCCCCCCCGTTCTCCGTCATCTTCCTCTTCTAGTCGCCCCAAATCTCCTCCTCGCTCTAAACTTCCCTTCTCCTCTACCAAACGGGCTCCTGTGCTCCGTTCTTCCTCGCCCGCTTCCTCTTTTAAACGTAAGGGTGGTCTCCGTGATGTGCGGTGCTCCAGTCCCTGCGAGAAGAAGAAGAAGTCGCCTCCTTCTCCTTCTGTTTCCCTTTCTCCTCTCTCCGTCCAGTCTCCTCCTCCTCCCGTCCCTGCATCCCTAGATTTCTCCTACGAAACCCTACCTCAGATTGACGAATTTATCCGTTCTTCCCACCCACCACCTTCTACTGTTCACGCCGAAGTTCATCCTACCCCCTCTTCTCTCCCCCCTACCCCTCTCCCGCCTTCCCCTCTCCCGCCTTCCCCTGCCCCGTCCTCTTCCTCCACTCCCCCTTCTGGCCTTCCTCCGGGCCCTCCTCCTCTTCCTCCTCCTGACCCTCCCCCTCTTCCTTCTCCTGCCCTTACCCCCTCCTTCTCTTCCCACCCGCCGTCCGTCCTTCCTCCCTCTTCCGGCCCTCCTCCTTCCTCTCCTCTTTCTCTGTTAGACCTCCCTATGCCCCCCGGTTTCCAGTCTTCCCCTTCAACGTCTTCTCCAATTCCTGCTCTTATTTCCCATCGTTAGCCTCTCTTGGCTATATTTTCCACCCACGGTGTTACCTGTATTTTGTAAATATGTTGTATATAGTGTTCGTCTTTTCTTCCCTCTTGTACGCGTTTTCTTTTTATTCTTTTTTGTCTTTAATTTTGTTTTCGCCCATCCGACTTTTCATTGTTGTGCATAAGTGTGTATTCTTCCCTTTCTTTTTTTGTTGGCTTTTGCCTCCTTTTACTTCTCCACGTTATCCTCATTCACCTTTTCTTAGTTGTACATAAGTGTGTGTGTTTTCCTTTATTGTTATTTGTGTATATTTCTTTCCTTCTATGTGTGTCCTTCCTCTTTTTCTGTGCGTTCTTATTTTCGGTGGCTTTTGCCTCCTTTTATGGTTTTCTTTTGTCTGTTTTCGTTGTTTTTTCGTCCTTTAGTCTCCTCTTAGTTTCTTTTTTCTTTTTCTTTATTTATGTCCATTTTGCAGTGGAATCTTCGTAGTCTTAATGCTCAAAGGATTGACTTAAGTTTTCTTCTTTCTCTTCACTCCCCTAAGGTCGTTTGTCTTCAGGAGACTCGTCTTTTCTCTTCTCCTGTTCCCTTTCCTCATTACTCTTTTTATAGTTCTCCCCACTCTCTCCATGATACTTGTCTTCTTATTCATCGTTCTGTCCCTTTTGAAGAGCTGTCCTTTTCTACTCATTTCCCTTGCACCTTTGCTAGAGTCTATCTTGACCGCTGGTTGACAGTGGTTTCTGTATATTTGTCGCCTTCTCTTCCCATCGATTTTTCCGAATTCTCCGGGATTTTATCTAAGTTGCCCACTCCATTCTTAGTCCTTGGTGATTTTAATGGTCGGCACACCTTGTGGGGTGACAATGTTATTTCGCCCCGGGGTCGTCGGCTTGAACCTTTTCTCTCGGCCCGTAATCTTTTTATCCTTAATTCTGGTACTCCTACTCATTTTGATGCTCGGACTCGTACGTTTTCCTGTATCGATCTTTCCCTGTGTTCCCCTTCAGTTTCCCTTGATTTTCATTGGTCAGTTCTCGAGAATTCTCACAATTCCGACCATTTTCCCATTCTCCTTTCTCTGACTACCTACTCTCCTACTCCTAACTCCCCTCGTTGGTGCTTCCAGCGGGCGGACTGGTCTTCTTTCGCTTCCCTTACTGTTCCTTCTTTGCTTCCTCCTCCTTTCTCGTCGGTCCGTGTCATGCTCTCGTTTTTTCTGGATCTGGTTTTCGGTGCTGCTTTGCCATCCATTCCCCGGACGTCTCGCCCTTTCTCGTCTAAATGCGTCCCTTGGTGGTCTCCTGAGTGTTCCAGGGCCCTCCGGGTTAAACGGGCGGCTTGGAAAAGTTTTCGCCGTAAGCGTCTCACCCCTGCTTCTCAGGAGTCATTTTTTCTCTTTCGCCGTGCGTCTGCTCTTTTCCGTCGTACTACCAAAGCCGCTAAACGCCGGAGTTGGGAGTCCTATGTTTCTTCTATTACGTCTCGCACTCCTGTCGCTTCGGTTTGGAAACGTATTCGTAAGATCTCTGGTAAACATCTTCCCTTCCGTGCTCCAGTCCTCCGCATTGATGGTGTTTCTGTGGCAGACTCCGAAACAATTGCTGATCGATTGGGCTCGTACTTTAGCTCCGTTAGCAGTGGTTCTCACCTCTCTGCTGAGTTTCACTCGCTTAAAGTCGTTGCGGAAAGTACTCCAATTACTTTTAGTCTTTCCTCTGACGAATCCTATACTGCTCCTTTTTCCTCAACTGAGTTACGCACCGCTCTCCGTGCCTGTAAGAACACTTCTGAGGGTCCTGATGGTATCCATTATCTCATGCTCAAACATCTTTCTTCGCAAGCTCTGGTCTTCTTGTTAGCTCTCTATAACAAGATTTGGTCTTCTGGTGTTTTCCCTCCCTCTTGGAGTACTGCCCTGACCATACCTTTTCTTAAACCTGGCAAGTCTGGGTTCTCCCCACAGGACTATCGCCCTATTGTCCTTACCAGTTGCCTGTGTAAACTCTTTGAACGTATGATTAACGCTCGTCTCATGTGGATTCTTGAGTCGCGCCATTTGTTGTCTTCTTCCCAGTTCGGGTTCAGACGTGCTCGTAGTACGCTTGACCCCCTCCTTCGCTTGGATTCTTATATCAGGACGGCTTTTGCTCGTCGTCAAACTGTCATTGCTGTTTTTTTCGATCTCGAAAAGGCCTATGATTCTACCTGGAAGTACCACATTTTGCGTCAGCTCCGTTCTTGTGGCATTTACGGTAATCTAGGAGTCTTTATTCAGAATTTTCTTTCTTCTCGGTCCTTTCGTGTCAGAGTCGCTTCCCACTTGTCTCGTCTTTACCCTCAGTTGGAAGGTGTCCCTCAGGGTTGTGTCCTGAGTACCGTCCTTTTTCTCATTGCTATCAACGGTATCGTGTCTTCTCTTCCTGTCGGGGTTCGGTCTTCCTTGTATGTCGACGACTTTGCGATTTACGCAGCCGACTCAGATATTGCTGTTTTACGTCTTTTTATCCAATCCGCTATTCTGGCTGTTTCTTCATGGGCAACCCGCCACGGGTTCCGTTTTTCCACCTCCAAATCCTGCGCGATGTCCTTTACTCGTTGCCATTCTATTCCTCATCCTCCTCTTACTCTTTATGGTACTGCCCTCCCTTATCGTTCCTCTACTACTTTTTTGGGTCTTACTTTTGATTCTCGTCTTAATTGGTCCGCTCATGTTTCTTCTCTCAAGGTTGCTGCCTTACTCCGCCTCCGCCTTCTTCAGTCCTTGTCCCACCTCACTTGGGGTGCTGATCGAGCGCTTCTTCTTCGGCTTCATACGGTTCTTGTCCTCTCTAAGTTGGATTATGGCTGTCAAGTTTACTCTTCAGCCTCTGATTCTGTTCTCCATGCTCTTGATTCTGTTCATCACTCTGGTCTTCGTCTTGCCCTTGGTGCTTTTCGTTCCTCTCCTGTTGAAAGCCTCTATGCTGAGTCTGGTTTCCCTTCTCTTTATCGCCGTCGGGCTCTCCTGTCCCTTCGTTCTTACGCTCGCCTTCAACAATTCCCATCTTCACATCTTTCCCTTCCCCCTTCGGTCGTTGCTACTTTTTCGTCTCACCCCCGTCTTGGTTCTCCGTTTTCTGTCCGCATGCTCTCGCTGCTCGCATCGTGCTCTTTCCCTGTTTCTAACGTCCTCCCTTTCCGCTTTTGCTCTTTTCCCCCCTGGCTTTTCCCTCGTCCTTCGGTTTGCCCTTCCATCCTTCCTTGTTCCAAGTCCTCTACTTCTCCCCTCGTTCTTCGGTCTCGTTTCTTAGATCACCTCTCTCTTCACGCTGCAACCACTCCTGTGTTTACTGATGGCTCCAAGACGTCGGTAGGCGTGGGGTTTGCCGTCCTTTTTCCCACTTGCTCGTATCAATATTCTTTACCTCCCGTTGCCAGTATATTAACTGCTGAACTTTATGCTATTTTTATTGCCCTCCGTTTTATGTGTTCCTTCCCCTCCTCGTCCTTTACTTTGTTCTCTGATTCTCTCAGTGCTCTACTTCTCTTACAGTCCTCCCCTGCTCTACACCCTTTAGTTCTTTCCATTCAGGAATGGCTTTTCCGCCTTTCCGTCCGCAAAAAGCTTGTTCGTTTTTGCTGGGTTCCCAGTCACGTTGGCGTTTGCGGTAATGAGCGGGTTGATTGCCTTGCTCGTTCTGCTGCCGTGCGGGGTACCCGCTCCTCACTTGCTGTCCCGGCCTCTGATTTCTTCCCTGCCTTGTCCAGGTTTCTTTGGTCGAGGTGGCAGACTCAGTGGTCCGCTCTCTCCGTTAATAAACTTCGTTCTGTCAAACCGTCCGTTTCTGGGTGGTCTGATCCCTCCCACCGTAATCGCCGATGGGAGACGGCTTTGGCCCGTCTCCGCATTGGCCACACCAGACTTACCCATTCGTTTTTAATGTCCCGTTCTCCTCCGACTCTTTGCTCGCGCTGTACCGTTCAGCTTTCTGTCTCCCATCTTTTCCTCGATTGCCCCTTATTTTCCGTTGCCCGCACGCGTTTCTTCCCTTTTCTGGCTTTCCTCCACCGGCCGCCATGTCTTGCAGATTTTCTTTCTGAATCTCCCTCGTTTTCTATCTCCCGTATTATGTCCTTCCTTCATCATGTTCGAGTTCTCGATGATATTTAGTTAACTTCCTTCCCGTCTTTACCTATTTCGTGCCATATGGCCTTTGTCGCCTGGTGCGTTGACTTCATTAATGTAATGTAATGTTTTCTCTACAAGTAATACTGTGATCATAATTTAGTGTCTGCGGTATTAACTTGAAATATTTATAGTGGAATTAAATTATTAAAATATAAAATGTTCACGTTAGTGTGTGTGTGTGTGTGTGTGTGTGTGTGTGTGTGTGTGTGTGTGTGTGTGTGTGTGTGTGTGTGCTTGCTTAAGGGGAGAACGAATAAAGGATGAATTGAAATATAAGAAGCGCAATAGCATTAATGGGATTTAGTCGCCTCATTTCCTGTATCTGCATTAAGGGGGCCAACCTCGTCTTTTTTTCTCTCTCCCTCTCTCTCTCTGGGTTGTATCCATTCGGCCCCATTGAGCCTACTGTTTTAAGACGTTTACCCCAATCCAGGTGTTGATTTTTTCCTGGCGAGTGGTAGCGAGCCAGGGTATTTGTTTTAATGTTTTTGACAGCAGGATAAATTTTTACATTTTTCGATAGAAAAATGTCTCCGGCGAAGCTGGAGTTCTCCATACAATGCTGGCTCGCTATCGCTCGCCAGGAAGAAATCGATACCCGTGCCGTAATAATGATATTTATTGTATCTGCTTCCAGAAATTATTTTATCGAACTAATCAGATAATAAACCTTTTTAGCATAACCGTGAAGCATGTTATTCAACTGTCTTCGCAGCGCAATGGATAAATGCACTGAATTTCGGTGTGAGCATCCTAGGTTCGAATCCCCGGAACTGCCACATGTATTTGTTGATTTCATTAATCGAGTTTAGGAGTAAAGTCGCTTGGTGGAGGTAACATAGTAATTTAGGATATTAGTAGACGATTTTGTTCAGCTTAGGAAGAGTCTGCGGGAGTCAAAGAGCTAAGACTCTACTAATTGCTAGAGGTCCTTCCAAAGCTGTATAAAATCGTCTAATGTTAGCAAGAATACAATACCAAAAATACACCATAATACTCAAAGGGTTAACGGAGCCTTTACGTACTGCAGAGTGGAGTAACGGATTTGTTTTATAGAGCGACCATTGTGTTATGCTTGCAAAGAGATTGATTTGTATTGATTAACACAGGGCTTGCAATTGATGTAATGCAGTTGTTGTGAAGTTGTTTGAGTAAGAGGTGTGTGTGTGTGTGTGTGTGTGTGTGTGTGTGTGTGTGTGTGTGTGTGTGTGTTACTCAGTTACTTGTTCGTCAAGGGGAATCCACGCAATGCGAGCTAAGCTCATTATTATCGCGATGCGAGCTAAGCTCATTATTATCGCGCCTCCTTAACTGGGAATGTATTGCGTGAAATGCATGTTAAGTGTTTTATGTATTGATGGAATGGCTGTGGATATGTGTGTAGTCTGTATTTTAGCCAATTGGCGACATCGGAAACGAAGTCTTAGGGTGGATCTGTATGGTACCATTCTCACTATAGACGGTACCGTCTCGCCCGAAGGCTTAGGTAGCCATCAGCTTAGGTGAACCATATGATACCCATCTCGCCTTGTACCATTTTTGCCAACCCCAGATGGGACGTCACAACGTCGTCCACTTATTCCAGGTACCTATTTACAGCTAGGTGAACTGAGGCTAACACATGAAAGGAGACAAGCCCAATTTGTCTCCACCCGGCCGGGGATTGAACCCCCGACCCCTCGTGTGTGAGACGAGAGCTCTACCTACTAGGCTACGGGCTGTGTGTGTGTGTGTGTGTGTGTGTGTGTGTGTGTGTGTCTCTGTTTGTGTCCATGTGTGTGTTTTCTTACTAATGCGCGCGTGTGTGTGTGTCTATACAATGTGTGTTTGAGTGGCACTGTTCGTTCATGTTTCCTGTGTGTGTGTGTGTGTGTGTGTGTGTGTGTGTGTGAGCTAGTGGGTGTGTGTGTGTGTGTTCATGTAATAATACTAATAATAATAATAAACGGTTTATTAAAGAATGGCAGCCTCATGAGCTGAAAATACACATTTTACAATTAGTGGATGAACATGAGATGTACAGATATGAAAATGGTAAGCTCAGTTTACAATGGGTGAGTATAATATATTTTACATTAAAACAAGAAATTAATACAATAATTATGCTAGTGCAAAATAAACATTTTCATAAATTAACCATGAGAGTAAGTGATTTACAGTGCATATACAGTACACATTTATTTTACTCATATATATATACAGAACATACATATATACGCATACGTACACACATAAATACGCATACATATACATACATATATAAGAACATAAGAACATGCAGTAAGTGTGCACATGCCCGTATACATAAACGCTCACGTATGCAAACAAACATACATACATACAAAAACTGTTCTGGTAGGGTCAGGTGAGGCTAAATAATGGGAGTTAAATCCTTGGGAGAGATTAAATGAGGGAATTGGAAAAGGGTTAGGCCTAATGGGGCAACGGACTGTAGGTCAGGCAAAGCCAATTAGAATGGAATGTCAAACGTCGGAAGAGATCAAATGAGGAGTTTGAAAAGGGTTAAGGCGAAATGGCCTACGGGTCCGTACAGGTAGGGTCAGGTAAAGCCTACTACAATGGGAGGTAATCCTCGGTAGAGAACAAAAGAAGAATATAAAATAAGGAGAGACAGCTGGGGGGGAACATTCTTCAGTGTAGGTGTGTGTGTGTGTGTGTGTGTGTGTGTGTGTGTTTGTTTGCGTGTGTGTGTGTGTGTGTGTGTGTGTGTGTGTGTGTGTGTGTGTGTGTGTGTGTGTGTGTGTGTGTGTGTGTGTGTGAGATAGAATACTCTCAGCCGGGCTCGAGCCTCGAACCACAAACAGTATACACTGTAGACACACACATATATAGATAATTAACGCATACATACATACATACACATATACGCACACATACATACACATATACTGTACATACATAAATGCACATATACATATACACACACACAAACAAACTCAAGCAAATACATACATATATTCTAATACACACACGCACACACACTTATGCATACATTATTAAAGGAGGGCGCGTATATATGGTGTGACAGGCCGTTATTACACATTATTAATAATATTTACAATGGTTGGGATAGGACTATTTTTGTATCTGTCAGTTCTTGCCCTTATTGGTTGGAGTGTGTTGAAGTGTCGAGCTGCACGTGTTGGTCTAGGGGCGTCTGGTGGAAGTAAGTTTCTGTGTCGTGGGTGAACAAGTAGCTTAGATGCAAACTGCTTGAGTGTGTTGTAGTGGTGGGTTGAAAGTGCAGGTATGCTAAGGGTGGTGAGAGCTTCCTCGTACCCTGGGTATGTGCCACCCAGGATGATCCTGCATGCCCTCTTCTGCACTCTCTCCAATTGACGTTGTTGTGTCAGGGTTAGAGAGGAGGACCAGGCGGGAGAGGCGTAGGTGAGCTTAGGGAGTATGAAGATGTTATATATACTCTTCAGCTCATTCTCCGGCGCCCCCAGGGATCTCAGCCGCCTTAGCATAAACAACTTGTATGTGGCGGTCCTGACTGTGGTTGACACATGTTTCTTCCAGTTCAGCTTGTTGTCCACAGTGATTCCGAGGAGTTTGGTGGACTCAACAAGCTGAAGGGGATGAGGACCAATTGTGACAGTGGGTGGAGGAAGGTCGGTAACGGAGGTGTTGATGTGCATGACCACTGTCTTGTCATGATTGATGGTCACATGATTGACTGTGGTCCAGGCTTGAAGACGGTCGAGGATGTCTTGTAGGGGGTCATAGTTAGGGGAGGTGCTATCGACAGTAATGCTGACTGTCGAGTCGTCCACGTACTTCCAGTGGAATGGAGTGTCCTTTAGGGCATCATTAATCAAGATGAGGAACAATATGTGTCCTTGTTCGTGTGTACGCATAACGTATATGTATGTACGTGTGTGTTTATGTACACCATTGCAGCTCAGGACACAGCCCCAGGGGTCACATCTAACTCCTCAAGTAATGGGGGTTCGGTGGGGGGGTGGGGGGTACCTAGAGGGGCGGGCAGTAGTAAAGGGAGGGGGGTCTGTATTATCGGTGGAAGGTTGGGGGGGACTCGGTAGTAAGGGGAGGGGAGGAATCTATTATCGGTAGAAGGTGGGGGGGGGGGGGCTCAGTAGTAAGGGGAGGGGGGTCTGTATTATCGGTAGAAGGTGGAGGGGGAGCTCGATCAGTAGTAGGGGAGGTGGGGGTCTATAGTCGGCATTACCTGTGTGTGTGTGTGTGTGACGGGGGAGGGGAGGGGTGTACGCTACTTTATTTCTCATCCTTCACTGTCACGGCTAAGAATAAGCTATTGTTCTAAACCTCGTTCTGCTGTTCTTTATATCTATGTACAGTCTATATCAATTGTTCGTATATATATATATATATATATGAGAGAGATTCAAAGTATCATTCGTAATTAATTTACAATCAGACCTATTAACTGTCGTTTAATTACTAAAAAGTACAATACACCTCCCCCCACCTTGGTATATTGGAATCCATTAACCCAATACTCTCTAGGAATCAACGGACTTCAAACTATTACAATTAGCCCTCAAATTGCCAGATTGTTTCCTAAGCTTAATCAAATCGTCAAATCCTAGCCAACATAATGGGAATAAGGCGTCATCGTGTAGGTATTGAAAGAGTTACCCCTCTCATACTATTCTAGCTCATGGTAGACTTTTGCATAAGGGGAGGATTTCGGTTTGCTCCCTTGACCCCCAGCAAGCTTAAAAACGTACTCCAAAAACCCCCTTCGAGATAATTGTTTACATTTTTCGGTAAAGAAAAATGTCTCATCGAAATGGCGGTTCCTTCTAAATTACAGTCTCGGTTTCGCTCACCAGGAAAAAATCGACACCTACATGGCACGAAGGGTCTGTGTGGGCTGTGTGTATCTGTAAGCGTGTATGTGTGGGCTGTGTGTATCTGTAAGCGTGTATGTGTATGTGTGTGTGTCGACTGTCTGTGTGGGCTGTGTGTATCTGTAAGCGTGTATGTGTATGTGTGTGTGTCGACTGTCTGTGTGGGCTGTGTGTATCTGTAAGCGTGTATGTGTATGTGTGTGTGTCGACTGTGTGTGGGCTGTGTGTATCTGTAAGCGTGTATGTGTATGTGTGTGTGTCGACTGTCTGTGTGGGCTGTGTGTATCTGTAAGCGTGTATGTGTATGTGTCGACTGTCTGTGTGGGCTGTGTGTATCTGTAAGCGTGTATGTGTATGTGTGTGTGTCGACTGTCTGTGTGGGCTGTGTGTATCTGTAAGCGTGTATGTGTATGTGTGTGTGTCGACTGTCTGTGTGGGCTGTGTGTATCTGTAAGCGTGTATGTGTATGTGTGTGTGTCGACTGTCTGTGTGGGCTGTGTGTATCTGTAAGCGTGTATGTGTATGTGTGTGTGTCGACTGTCTGTGTGGGCTGTGTGTATCTGTAAGCGTGTATGTGTATGTGTGTGTGTCGACTGTCTGTGTGGGCTGTGTGTATCTGTAAGCGTGTATGTGTATGTGTGTGTGTCGACTGTCTGTGTGGGCTGTGTGTATCTGTAAGCGTGTATGTGTATGTGTGTGTGTCGACTGTCTGTGTGGGCTGTGTGTATCTGTAAGCGTGTATGTGTATGTGTGTGTGTCGACTGTCTGTGTGGGCTGTGTGTATCTGTAAGCGTGTATGTGTATGTGTGTGTGTCGACTGTCTGTGTGGGCTGTGTGTATCTGTAAGCGTGTATGTGTATGTGTCGACTGTCTGTGTGGGCTGTGTGTATCTGTAAGCGTGTATGTGTATGTGTATGTGTCGACTGTCTGTGTGGGCTGTGTGTATCTGTAAGCGTGTATGTGTATGTGTGTCGACTGTATATATGGGCATTCATTAAAGACGAAGGAGCAATAGAGCCCTAAGGATAATAGGCCATGAAAGGGACTGTAATATTGGAAATCGAAGGAGGCCATCTAAACCGACCCTCAGCCCAACGCTCCGCTATAAACTCCCTATTAAGGGGAGATATCCACTTGAGGGACTTTTTTCTGGACCCCTTTCTCTCTCCTGTCTAGCCCCATTGCTTTTGAGATTTTAAGATGTTTGCCCCATTAGTTTGACGATTTTAAGAAGTTTCACCCCATTTATGTCACTTTTAAGACCTTTCTTCCCATTTAGGTGTCGATTTTTTCCTGGCGAGCGATAGCGAGCCTGTAATTTAAGAGGGGGAAATTTTTCTACCGAAAAATGTACAAATTTATCTTGAAAAGGGATCAAGGGGGTGTAATTTCAAGCTTGATGGAAGTCTAGGAAACACACTAAAAACCTCCCCTTAACAACAAGGTCCTAAGGGGTATAGATGGACGGATTAAATTTATATAACCTAATTCGTTTAACCCTTTCGCGCACTGCGATTGCGTCCTTACAGGGATAAGTTAAATCTGTGTGACCCTCAGGGGTGTTTAGAAACCTTCAGTTTAATTACTTCAACCTCTGCAGTTGTCTTGGAGCGAGTTGTGGGCAGAAAACTAATTTTGGAGAAGTAATTATGAGATTAAGAAAAGTATATTTATGAATACTACACGGCAACCCCCGGACCAGAAAAGGCTAAGGGGGGATGTTCTTTCTGGTCCCCCTTCTCCCTCATGTTTAGCCCCATTAGTTATCAGATTTTAAGACCTTTTGTCCCATTTCTTTGTCAATTTTAAGTCCTGTGTCATTTTGTTGTTTTGTTTTCCTGGTGAGCGATAGCGAGCCTGTAAGTCAGGACAATTTTCTACCGAAAAATACCATTTCTAGAATGAGGATATTGGGGATGGTTTTTTCAAGGTCGATGGAGGTCTAGGGAGGAAACTAAAAAAAATAACAAATAAATACATAAACCGACCAATATAGAAACTCTCTCTCCCCCCCCACCCCATTACCATTAGTCGACCAGAAAAGGTTCCACAATAAAAAAAAAAAATGTAACTTCGATAATAAAGGAATTAGAGTGGCTAAAAATAAAGCAAAAATATATATATGATACAGCTATTGCGGTGTATAAAGAAAGGCATAAGCTAATTCCAAACTGGCTAATACACTTTCCTATTGTTAATGAAATCATAAATAGTAACACAAGACAGCAAAACCATCTATATGTACAGAGAACAAACACCTTTTATGGTGAACGATCGCTTTTGGTAGCAGGTCCTAAAATATGGAATAGGTTGCCGAGATCAGTAAAGGACACAAATAACCTAAACACGTTTAAGCATATATTAAAAGGTTATATTCTGAAACATGAAATGGATCTATAAAAAAAAAATGTAATAATACTGTAACTGTAATTTTTGTTTTATAGATATTGAAGACTGTCCACAGTAACATACTAGAGATGTTTCTTATTGTAAATATGTATATATATAATGTATGTATTTTAATATTTTTTTAATGTTTTATGTGAAGAACCATTGTAAAATGGAAAAATAAATATTCTGATTCTGATTCTGACTCTCTCTCTCTCTCTCTCTCTCTCTCTCTCTCTCTCTCTCTCTCTCTCTCTCTCTCTCCATTACAGCATTGGCCGCCCTGGGGACATAGCAATCTAGCCAAGCAAAACTGATGCACATTCCATTTACACCGGGGAAATTCCAAATATCAAAGGGTTGATTTAATTCCAGGTGTGAATAACTAAATGTGGTGTTGGGGGGGGGGGGGGGTTATAGTGGGTTGTTTGGGCTTCTTTGTTTGGCTTGATTGGTTGGTTGCTTGGGCTTTATTGGTTGAGTTGATTGGTTGGTTATTTGGGCTTCCTTGGTTGATTGTTTGGGTTTCCTTGATTGACTTGATTGGTTGGTTGTTTGGGCTTTCTTGGTTGGTTTGCTTGATTGGATGGGGTGATTGGTTGGTTGTTTGGGCTTCCTTGGTTAGGTTGATTGAATGGGTGGATTGGTTGGTGTTTGGGCTTCTTTGGTTGGGTTGATTAGGCTCTCTCCGTTGGCTTGATTGATTGAGTTAATTGGTTGTTTGGCCGTCCTTGGTTGGGTTGATTAGTTGGTCGTTTGGGTTTCCTTAGTTGGGTTGGCTAGTATAGTTGATTGGTTGGTTGTTTGCGCTTCCTTGGTTGATCGGATGGTTTGTTTGGGTGCTTGCCTTGATTGGATGGGTGGATTAGTTGGGCTTCCTTGGTTGGATTGATCGGATGGTTTGATTGGTTGGTTGTTTCGTATTGCGTAGCTTTTTGTTATTTGGTTTAGTTTTTGTCGGGTGTTTGTGGGTATGTATATAGGTTGTTGGGCTTCCTTGGCTGGGTTGATTTGTGTGGTAAATTTGTTGGTTGTTCCTTATTGGGTATTTTTTTAATCGTTTTATTTTGGTGTGGCTATACATTTTTCTGGGACTTCTACGTTGATTTGGTTGATTACTTGGTTGATTGTGTTATAGTTGATTTGGTTAGTTGGGACTTCTTGCTAAGAGATTGTCCTTACACACACACACACACACACACAGCCCGTAGCCTAGTAGGTAGAGTTCTCGTCTCACACACGAGGGGTCGGGGGTTCAATCCCCGGCCGGGCGGAGACAAATTGGGCTTGTCTCCTTTCATGTGTTAGCCTCAGTTCACCTAGCTGTAAATAGGTACCTGGAATAAGTGGACGACGTTGTGACGTCCCATCTGGGGTTGGCAAAAATGGTACAAGGCGAGATGGGTATCATATGGTTCACCTAAGCTGATGGCTACCTAAGCCTTCGGGCGAGACGGTACCGTCTATAGTGAGAATGGTACCATACAGATCCACCCTAAGCCTTCGTTTCCGATGTCGCCAATTGGCTAAAATACAGACTACACACACATCCACAGCCATTCCAACAATACATAAAACACTTAACATGCATTTCACGCAATACATTCCCAGTTAAGGAGGCGCGATAATAATGAGCTTAGCTCGCATTGCGTGGATTCCCCTTGACGAACAAGTAACTGAGTAACTGAGTAACACCCACATACCCATCCCAACACAACCAGCCACCAACCCACTCCCACCCCCCACCCCCCCACCCCCACCCCCACCCCCACCCCCACCCAGACAAACAAACACACACACACTCCCAACTTATTGCCGAAGCTGTTTATCCACCGCCGAAAAACTGCGAGACCAGGGGGAGTTATGACGAGGGAGAAGAAAAGTTGGACAAGGGCCCGGCTGAGGGGTGGACACAGTAGGCCCAGGCAGGATATGAGAAACGGATCGAAGGTGGAAAGGATTTTTGGATTTCACTGTACAGGTGGCGTCAATATTGGGCGTTATTATGTACAGTTCAGGGGAGACTTTGTTATTGTTGTTATTATTATTATTATTATTATTATTATTATTATTATTATTATTATTTCTATCATTATCAATCATAGTATTCTTAGTTTCTTCCGTAGACCTACATCAAACTTTAAAAATACCCGCAATACCTCTCTTTGAGATAAATTTGTACATGTTTAGGTAGATGTATGCCCTGGCCGAAGGCCATATAATCATAACTTGGTGCGAATGTAGAAGCATAGGGGCTGTTTTAACCTGGCAAATTAAAATGGGGAAGAATATCACACCACGATGGAAATATTTTAAATTAAGTCTCATGTATTCGTCCATGAACTGTTTAGCATGGCAAGTACAGTATACTGATGACAGAAAATGGCGATTATTAAATAAAATATCAACACGAATATAGTAACACGATCACTTAAGTAATCTTAAACAGGCAGGTTTATAGTGGGATTTATTATATATTAGTAACCCATTAATTGTGTGCATTTTCTCTTATAAATGTCAACAAGAAAACGGACATGCGGACCAAACGGCAACACTGCTGCACAAGTAGCTGGTGCGCTAGTATTATGGTAAGCTAGAGACGGTGAACATTGATTTCCTATATTGTACTTAAGGGGGTAGGGTATATTGTTTAGCCTATTTTTCATATTAGTTTCCTCACAAGATCTCCATCAAGGTTATAACAAACACCCCCTAGACCCCCCTTCAAGATAAATTTGTAAATTTGTCGGTAGAAATTGTTTTCGGCAGAAGGCCAGTTCTTCCTATGATTACAGGCTCGCTATCACTTGCTAGGATAAAAATAGACCCCTAAATGGCACGAAAGGTTCAAATATTGACAAAGAAATGGGGTGAAAGGTCTTAAAATAGCCAAACTAATGGAACGAAGGTAAAAACTAATGAAGCTAAGCATGAGGGAGAAAGGGTCCAGAAAAAAAAACTCTCCTTAATACTACAGGTTATTGTACACTCTGGGTCGTAAAGTTTTGAAGCCATCATGCTCATGGACTGAATTAAATTTTCATCTTACTATTTTTTGCCTAGTTTTTGCCTAAATCAAGGATTCATATAAAGATTAATTTACATAGGGTGGGCTAGCCCGCCTTTCAACACCACAGCTATTCTGTCCAACTATCTAACCCAAGAGTGAACCGATTTTATTTCTTCTCCTTTACAAGTAAGCTCTGGAACTCTTTTCCTCACTATGACTTAAAACGCTTCGAGCTCCATGTGTTCAGACATGGGATGGACCAAGTTTACTGATCCCTAGGGGCCGTTTGTGAGCGACCAGTCTCTTTGGTTCGTCCCGGTGGCTGTCTACGAACGCACCCCAAGTAATAGCATTATAATAAATTCTCAACTTTATAGGCCTACCTGGTTATGAATCACCCTCTCTCTCTTCTCTCTCTCTCTCTCTCTCTCTCTCTTTCCTCTCTCTCTCCTCTCTCTCTCTTTCCTCTCTCTCTCTCTTTCCTCTCTCTCTCTCTCTCCTCTCTCCTCTCTCTCTCTCTCTCTCTCTCTCTCTCTCTCTCTCTCTATATATATATATATATATATATATATATATATATATATATATATATATATATATATATATATAAATATATAAATATATATATATATATATATATATATATATATCCATGCAATGCAATTTACATATCACTAATTGATAAAGATGTCACATGTATAGTAGGCACCTTTGGCTTCATGGATTTTATTAATTCACTAAAATTTGAACACGTAAACAATTGAATCACTTATGTGTATCCTTATTGTAATATTTGAACATATTTTGTATAGTGTGCTGATTAAATATATACCCTTTGAAAGCAATATATATAGAGCAACACCATCTCCGAAAAAAAACTTTGAAAAGAGAAACTCCAATAATCGCGAGGCCAGAGGCATTTTTAAGTTTTTACCTATATATTTTGACAGGGGAATTGACTTCAGGTGTCTAGCCTTTCGGGAACTCATATAGCGAAAACAGGGCCTCGGGTCTGGTTTTTCAGCTGGAGAGAGAGAGAGAGAGAGAGAGAGAGAGAGAGTGAGAGTAAGAGTGAGGCAGACAAATTGACAAACAGATACACATTTAGGTGAGTGCGTAAATGCGTAACGTGAGTGAGAGAGGGAGGGAAATATGGAATGGGAGGACAACAATATCTCCTATTGTATAATGGACATTGTATAATGGATAGGGGCGAGGGAATGCGTTCGTGGTCCCGGACCCTAAGAATAGGAGCTTTGAATGTGCGTGGATGTAGTACGAATGAGAAGCGAGAGGATATTGGAAGGTTATTTGAAAGAAGGATGTATGATGTCCTTGCACTGAATGAAACAAAGATGAAAGGAGAGGGAGAAGTGGATTTTGGAAACGTGATAGGTAGAAAGTCTGGAGTAGACGAGGGAGTCGGGGGGGAAAGAAGGAGTGGCTATTATTGTGAAGGAGGAGTTGAGAGAGTTTATAAAAGAGTGGAAAGAGGTGTCATCAAGGCTAATGTGGGTGAGAATGCGGTTTAAGGGTGAAAGGTGGGTTTTTGTAAGTGCGTATGGACCAGGAAGTGAAAGAGAGTTAGACGAGGTAGAGGGTTTCTGGGAGGATTTGAGAGATTGTCTACAAGGGTTTGATGAAAATGAAAATGTTATAGTTTTAGGGGACCTAAATGCTAGGGTAGGAAATGAGCCTGTTGAGGGAGTCATCGGTAGTTTTGGTGTGGATGGTGTAAACGAGAGTGGAGAAAGACTGAAAAATGTATGTGAAGAGTGTAGATTGAGTGTAGGTAATACGTTCTTCAAAAAAAGGCGTATACACAAGTACACCTGGCATAGACTTGTGTGGGGAGAGATTGTAGAGAGGGCATTGATGGATTATGTGCTGGTGACAAGGGAAAGATTGTGTAGACTGCTGGATGTGAATGTGATGAGAGGTGAGGTGGAGGGTATGTCAGATCATTACCTGGTGGAGGGAAAGCTAAGAGTTAAGAGTTACAGGAGAATAAGAGACAAGCGTGAAGTAAGAGAGGTAATAAAAGTTAGTGAGTTAGAGAAGAGTGAAAAAGAGAGGGAGTACAAGGAA
The DNA here is from genome assembly GCA_037953745.1 of Lithodes maja. Lineage (NCBI taxonomy): Eukaryota > Metazoa > Arthropoda > Malacostraca > Decapoda > Lithodidae > Lithodes > Lithodes maja. Next base: position 20,435 of record JBAKBP010002594.1, read on the forward strand.
AGACTAAATGAAAAGTGGATGGAAGTACAAAGGAAATCAAGCAACAACAGATCTAGTGACCCTTCTAGGCTGCTTGTCCTCCAAAACACTGAGGATCAAGTGTCCAAACAGTGGTTTAGAGTGGGTAAGGGAACATTGGAAAGGGAACTACTAGTGGCAGGACTAGGAAGTTAGTAGGGGACATATGGGTTAGTAACTGAGGGGAGGATAAAGTTATTCATTTACAAACGCAGTCAGTCGTGGGTTTGATGCGAGATATTTGTCTAGGCGGAATTTAAATGAATCAACGGTGCTGCAGTCTATAACGTCTCGGGGAAGCCCATTCCACAAGTTGACAACTCGATTGAAGAAGAAATTCTTAGATTCGTGCGAGTTAAAAGATTTACCAATAATTTTGCAACCGTTTCCCCGGGTGTAATTAGATTGGTCGATAGTGAAGTACTTACTACAGTTCATATTGTCGATGCCTTTGATGATTTTGAACACTTGAATTAAGTCGCCTCTTAATCTGCGCTGGGTTAAAGGAAATAGATTTAATTCTCTAAGACGCTCTTCGTATGGTTTGTTCTTTAGGCTAGGTATCATTTTGGTAACTCTACGTTGAACTCGTTCTAGCTTGTTTATATCTTTTTGGTAATAAGGGCACCAGGATTGAACGCAGTATTCCAGAAGAGGGCGGACTAAGGAATTGTAAAGGGTTAGGATAACTGCTTTGGATTTATGCTCAAATGACCTGCCTATAAAGCCAATTATTTTGTTTGCCTTCTTAACAACTTCTGAACATTGTTGACTCGGTTTTAGGTTACTCGATATTGTTACTCCCAGATCAGTTTCTCTGTTTACATTCTTAAGCTGAGTGCCATTCATCGAATAGTTTGCTTTCTCATTTAGGTATCCGACATGTAGTACTTTACATTTATCCGCATTGAAACTCATTTGCCAAATTTGGGCCCAACATGACAATTTATCTAGATTGTGTTGCATATCGTCAACTTGTTCTTTTGAGAGTACGCTATTTGCAATTTTTGTATCGTCAGCAAATTTTGAGATTGTGCAGGTGAGACCCTCATCTATGTCGTTGATGTAAATTAGAAAGAGAATTGGTCCTAGTACCGATCCCTGGGGTACCCCGCTACTTACATTGGTCCATTTAGATGCCTTACCGTTTATGACTACCCTTTGCTTTCTGTTGCTGAGCCAATTTTCTATCCATTTCAACACACCGTCTTGTATTCCATGCGCTTTTAGTTTTAGCAGTAAACGTTTGTGGGGAACTTTGTCAAAGGCCTTTTGAAAATCAAGATATATAATATCTACAGCTTTACTCTCATCGTAGAGGTTGAGGATATCGTGGAAGAAGTCTAAGAGGTTTGTTAAACAGGAACGTTTTTTACGAAAGCCGTGTTGAGTATCTTTAAGTATGTTATTTTCCTCTAAGTGATTTACGAGTCTGTCTCTTATGACCGTTTCTAGCATTTTACATACAACTGAGGTTAAGCTAATTGGACGATAGTTACTGGGTAGGGATTTACTGCCTTTTTTGAATATCGGTGTTACGTTGGCTAGCTTCCACTGATCAGGCATAGTTCCAGACTGCAAGGATTTATTGAATAGTAATGTCAGTGGTTTGGTGAGCTCATTCTTAGCTTCCTTTAGAACTCTAGGCGAGATTGTATCAGGTCCTGGCGTTTTATTTACCTTGAGTTTATCTAAACAATTCAATACTTCTCTCTCTGTAACGGTGATATTGCTTAGAACATCTGAATTATCAATCTGAATCGGCGATGGTGTAGGGATATCACTGAGGTCTTCTGTTGTAAAAACTGATGCAAAGAAGGTATTGAGGGCATTACTCATTTGTACTTCGTCTTTGGTGTATTCTCCTTTTTCATCGACTAACGGTCCAACAGTTGAAGTAACTACTTTTTTCTTTCTGATATAACTATAGAATTCTTTCGGGTTTGTTTTACTTTGATTCGCAATATGTAACTCTAAGGTCTTTTTACTTTGCTTAATTAACTTTTTGGCTTTGCGTCGTAGCTCTACAAATTTCACCCGTTCTTCGTCATTTTGTGAGGATTTTAATCTATCATTAGCAAATTTTTTAGCAAGCAGGCAGTTTGAAATATCTTTATTCCACCATTTGGGCTTATTATTATGGCCTGGACGCCGTATTTTCGATGGTATGCAGTCTTGCACTGCTTTTAGGTAAGTGGTTTCGAATAACTTCCAAGACGTATTTATGTCGTTATTGTTAATTAAAAAGCTCCAGTCAGTTTCTTTAAACATAGCTCTAAGTTTATGGAAGTTTGCTTTCTTGAAATTAGGGACTTTTTCGATGCTACTATTTGGTTCGTTACTAGTAAACTTTAAAGTGAAAGTTATCGTACGATGGTCGCTGTTACTGAATTCATCACCAACATTCAAATTCTCTATCAATTCTTCTTTTGTTGCAAGTACAATGTCAAGAACGTTATTACCACGGGTCGGCGTTCGAACAAATTGATAAAGCGAACTCTCTTGCAAGTTCGTATACAAGTCATGTCCGGAGTGTGAAGTAAGAGTATCGCCCCACTTGGTCACAGGTAAATTAAAGTCGCCAAAAATTACGGTATCTTGTGAGTTACTTACATCTGCAATTTGTTCGTAAATTTCTCGGTCAGTTTGCACTGATTGAGCTGGAGGTCTGTATATTAACGCAAGTATTATTTTTGTACCTTTATTATTCTTTATTAGCACAAAAGATGTGTCGACGTTCACAATTTGAGGTTTTGACACGTGGGTCGGGTTAAGACTTTCTTTGATATAAAATAAAACGCCACCTCCATTTTTATTTATTCGGCTGTTCTCAAACATTACATAACCGGGAAGTGAATACTCTGCTAAAAAGTCTCTATCTTCTGCATTGAGCCAAGATTCTGTTATGCCAATCACATCATAATTTTCTGTAAACACTAGTTCCTCTAAATCTGAAAATTTATTGCGTATGCTACGAGCGTTTGCATAGAAAACCTTTAAAATTGCGGTTTTAGAACTCGCAGAACGTTCTTTCATCAAATTTTTGGTTCTGGTCGGATCTACATTTACATTCATGGCTGTCCTCGGTCCTCGGTCATTATCCCTGACGGTTTTGAATTTGGGTCGTGTTTGTGGAGCTTTATCCAAATTCGCGGTTCTTGACGGATTAGTATTTAATTCCTTTATAGGTTGCCGTCCTCGCTGTCTTCGGTCCTCCTTCCTGGTTGTCCTGTGCTGAGTCGATTTCTTCTCCGAAAATCCTTCACCGCATCGTTGAGAAGACGCCCAAAACGTGCTGCTCCCACCTGGTTCAGATGAACTCCATCGTCCGAAAACAAATAGTCATCGTAGTAGAAATTGTCCCAGGTGTCGACGAATCCCACGTTCTCCTTCCTGCAGAGGTTTGCTAGACAACGATTTGTGCTGGTGGCTATGTTGTAAAATCGGCTCTCTACACCGAGCCGGGGGACGATTCCTGAGACGATGATCCTTGATGACTTCTCCTTAAACGACTTGATCAGCTGCTGGTACTTTAAAAGCAAATCTTCCGACCGGGTTCGCTGTACATCGTTGGATCCAACGTGGATGACGTACATTGTATTAGCAGGGGCCAGCTTTGATACTTCGTCAACTGCTGCAACTACGTCATCCACACCACCACCAGGGATACAAAAACGCTTCCTGGTCTTAGGTGCCCTGGCGCAAAACTCTGTGAGCTGACCACGTATCATCGAGTCTCCCACGAGCCGGACTTCTTCTATTTCCTCTTCGTCATCTGAGTCTGCGAGTATCTGGAAACGGTTTTGACACTCGGTAATCGGTATGTGTTTCCTGGTCTTGGGGCAAACGTTGTTCCTCACGACACGGAAGTTGTCTTGAGGGGGAAGAGAGTCACTATTTGTATCTTGAGTATCGGAAACATCAGCTGAAGTGGCTACTGTAGGCGTTGAATTGTTGGCAGTTGACGTTGGGGCGTTGGTGACTGCTGGAGTTGCGGTGACAATTGAAGTTTGTGGTACTCCAACGTTGAGTGTTACAAACTCTTGGAGTGATTCCAGCTTCATGGTGAGGACGTTGATCTTGTTGTAGGCTTCATCTAATTTCACTGTAAAATTCTCTCGTTGCTGGCAGAGCCGGCAGACTTGAAGATCGATAGTAGCAAACATGGACTCACCAAACCTACCGGCGCAGTTCGCACAAGCGCGAGGCATGGTGACAGTCACTTTCTTCAGATCACTTCACTCACTTAAAAAACAATTCACTCACTTTAAAACACTTCACTCACTTTAAAAACACTTCAATCACTTCAACCGAAAACAAATATGCTGAAATACGCAGAAATAGGTTATCAGGGGTGATAACCTAACCGAAAACAAAAATGTTGAGATACGCAGAATTAGGCTTCCAGGGGCGATAGCCTAACCAAAAAATTTTTTTTAAATTGAAATACGCAATAATAGGCTACCAGCGTTGAATAGCCTAACCGAAAATAATAAAATTGAAATTCGCAGAAATAGGCTACCAGGTGTGATAACCTAACCTTAAACAAATATATGTATAACAGAATATGTAACTAAATATACAATTCACCAAATAGAGATTATATAAAAATAAAGTGTGACTGCACACAAGGGGTTAATATACTGTGTCAACAGATGGCCCTGGTGTCGCTGTAGCCTAGTAAAGCAGTAGCCTACTCTTTTTAGATAAAAAAAGTGTATCAGTCAAAGGTTATTACAAGATCGTGCAAGCAACAACTAAAATTACAGATATATACTGTATAGCTACAGTAGGATACTAAATACAATATCTACAAGAGTTAATAATAAAACAGATTGGCTGGCTATAGGCTAGGCTAGGTTTGGGTTAGGTCAAAAGCTTGGCAGGTTGGGTTAGGCTAGGTTAGTTTGTACAAATACCACCCTTAGCTTAAAGTAAAATCAGTCTGAGGAGAAAAAGTCAAGAATATATCTAGGGGGAAAAGATAAATGAATGCACTTAAATTTGGTACAAAATTTGCTGGAATTTAATATGTATAATCCCCCAAAAAGGTTTGTTTACAAAATGGCGTCGGCGTTAGTCTCTGTAGGCAGGTTAGTTAGTAAACAATATTGTTTATTAGCAAATTAATATGCAAAGCTTTACTTACATACAAGGCAGTTAAATAGATACTTACTACAGTAGGTAATGGGTAAAATTAGGGGCTACGATTTTATATAAAATAGTAATAAGAATAAGAGAGAGAGAGAGAGAGAGAGAGAGAGAGAGATAGAGTACAAAGGAAATCAAGCAACAACAGGTCTAGTGACCCTTCTAGGCTGCTTGTCCTCCAAAACACTGAGGATCAAGTGTCCAAACAGTGGTTTAGAGTGGGTAAGGGAACATTGGAAAGGGAACTACTGCCCTAGAACTAATGTCCGTGGCAGGATTTGGAAGTTAGTAGGGGACAGATTGGTTAGTAACTGAGGGGGGTATACAATAAAGTTATTCATTTACAAACGCAGTCAGTCGCGGGTTTGATGCGAGATATTTGTCTAAGCGGAGTTTAAATGAATCAACGGTGCTGCAGTCTATAACGTCTCGGGGAAGCCCATTCCACAAGTTGACAACTCGATTGAAGAAGAAATTCTTAGATTCGTGTGAGTTAAAAGATTTACCAATAATTTTGCAACCGTTTCCCCGCGTGTAATTAGATTGGTCGATAGTGAAGTACTTACTACAGTTCATATTGTCGATGCCTTTGATGATTTTGAACACTTGAATTAAGTCGCCTCTTAATCTGCGCTGGGTTAAAGGAAATAGATTTAATTCTCTAAGACGCTCTTCGTATGGTTTGTTCTTTAGGCTAGGTATCATTTTGGTAACTCTACGTTGAACTCGTTCTAGCTTGTTTATATCTTTTTGGTAATAAGGGCACCAGGATTGAACGCAGTATTCCAGAAGAGGGCGGACTAAGGAATTGTAAAGGGTTAGGATAACATCTTTGGATTTATGCTCAAATGACCTGCCTATAAAGCCAATTATTTTGTTTGCCTTCTTAACAACTTCTGAACATTGTTGACTCGGTTTTAGGTTACTCGATATTGTTACTCCCAGATCAGTTTCTTTGTTTACATTCTTAAGCTGAGTGCCATTCATCGAATAGTTTGCTTTCTCATTTAGGTATCCGATATGTAGTACTTTACATTTATCCGCATTGAAACTCATTTGCCAAATTTGGGCCCAACATGACAATTTATCTAGATTGTGTTGCATATCGTCAACTTGTTCTTTTGAGAGTACGCTATTTGCAATTTTTGTATCGTCAGCAAATTTCGAGACTGTACAGGTGAGACCCTCATCTATGTCGTTGATGTAAATTAGAAAGAGAATTGGTCCTAGTACCGATCCCTGGGGTACCCCACTACTTACATTGGTCCATTTAGATGCCTTACCGTTTATGACTACTCTTTGCTTTCTGTCGCTGAGCCAATTTTCTATCCATTTCAACACACCGTCTTGTATTCCATGCGCTTTTAGTTTTAGCAGTAATCGTTTGTGGGGAACTTTGTCAAAGGCCTTTTGAAAATCAAGGTATATAATATCTACAGCTTTACTCTCATCGTAGAGGTTGAAGATATCGTGGAAGAAGTCTAAGAGGTTTGTTAAACAGGAACGTTTTTTACGAAAGCCGTGTTGAGTATCTTTAAGTAAGTTATTTTCCTCTAAGTGATTTACGAGTCTGTCTCTTATGACCGTTTCTAGCATTTTACATACAATTGAGGTTAAGCTAATTGGACGATAGTTACTGGGTAGGGATTTGCTGCCTTTTTTGAATATCGGTGTTACGTTGGCTAGCTTCCACTGATCAGGCATAGTCCCAGACTGCAAGGATTCATTGAATAGCAATGTCAGTGGTTTGGAGAGCTCATCCTTAGCTTCCTTTAGAACTCTAGGTGAGATTGTATCAGGTCCAGGCGTTTTATTTACCTTGAGTTTATCTAAACAATTCAATACTTCTCTCTCTGTAACGGTGATATTGCTTAGAACATCTGAATTATCAATCTGAATCGGCGATGGTGTAGGGATATCACTGAGGTCTTCGGTTGTAAAAACTGATGCAAAGAAGGTATTGAGGGCATTACTCATTTGTACTTCGTCTTTGGTGTATTCTCCATTTTCATCGACTAACGGTCCAACAGTTGAAGTAACTACTTTTTTCTTTCTGATATAACTATAGAATTCTTTCGGGTTTGTTTTACTTTAATTCGCAACATGTAACTCCAGGGTCTTTTTACTTTGCTTAATTAACTTTTTGGCTTTGCGTCGTATCTCTACAAATTTCACCCGTTCTTCGTCATTTTGTGAGGATTTTAATCTATCATTAGCAAATTTTTTAGCAAGCAGACAGTCTGAAATATCTTTATTCCACCATTTGGGCTTATCATTTTGGCCTGGACGCCGTATTTTCGATGGTATGCAGTCTTGCACTGCCTTAAGGTAAGTGGTTGTGAAACACTCCCAAGATGTATTTATGTCGTTATTGTTAGTCAGAAAGCTCCAGTCAGTTTCTTTAAGTTTTGATTTAAGTTTATGAAAATTTGCTTTCTTGAAATTAGGGACTTTCTCAATGCTGCTATTTGATTTGTTACTAGTAAACTTTAAAGTGAAAGTTATCGTACGATGGTCGCTGTTACTGAATTCATCACCAACATTCAAATTCTCTATTAATTCTTCTTTTGTTGCGAGTACAAGGTCAAGCACATTATTACCACGGGTCGGAGATTGTACAAATTGAAAAAGTGAACTCTCTTGCAAGTTAGCATAGAGGTCGTGTCCAGAGTGTGAAGTAAGAATATCGCCCCATTTAGTCACGGGTAAGTTGAAATCGCCAAGAATTACGGTATCTTGTATGTTAGTTATTTCTGCAATTTGTTCATAAATTTCACTGTCAGTTTGCACTGATTGAGATGGGGGTCTGTATAATAAAGCTAGTGTTATTTTAGTTCCTCGTTTATTATTTAATAGTACGTAAGATATGTCTATATTCGCAATTTGAGGTTTTGACATTAAGACGGGATTAAGACTTTCCTTTATAAAAAACAGAACTCCTCCTCCATTTCTATTGATCCGACTTTTCTCAAACATTGTATAACCAGGAAGCGTATATTCGGCTAAAAAGTCTCTGTCTTCCGTATTTAACCAAGATTCTGTAATGCCGATTATATCATAATGTTCTGTAAACACGATTTCCTCTAGATCTGAAAATTTATTGCGTATGCTACGAGCATTTACATAAAACACCTTAAGAGTATTAGAGTTGGATGTTACTGATTGTGCATTGTCTGAATTTTCAGTTCGTATTTGACTTACACTACCCTGTCTTTGAACGGAAATCCTTGACTGCATCGTTCAGCAGACGACCAAGACGTGCAGCTCCTACTTCATTGAGATGTACACCATCTCCTGAAAACAAAGATTTATCATAGTAAAAATTATCCCACATGTCGACAAAGCCGATGTTCTCCTCCCTGCAGAGTTTGGCTAGTCGGCGATTTGTACTGGTAGCTATGTTGTAGAATCGGTTTTCTACATCAATCCGGGGAACAATTCCTGAAATTAAGATTCTATTAGATTTTTCCTTGAAGGACCTGATCAGCCGCCGGTACTTGCAAAGTAGTTCCTCTGACCGCGTCCGTTGGACATCGTTAGATCCAACGTGGATGATGTACGTAGTGCTTGCGGGGGCGAGCCTGGAAACCTCTTCCAGAGCAGCAACAATGTCGTCCACGCCGCCACCTGGGATACAGAATCGCTTTCTGGTCCTGGGTGCCCTGGCGCAAAACTCGGTTAGTTGGCCACGGACCATGGAGTCGCCCACAAGCCGAACTTCTTCCGTTTCCTCTTCCTCGTCAATAGCCAGAATTTTGAAGCGGTTTTGGCATGTTGTCGGGATGACCTTCCTGGTACTGGTACTGGGATGGACATTGTTTCTCACTAACTGAAAGTTGTCCTGGGGGGGAGTGAGAGTAGAGTCATTATTATTATCTGCAACATCTAAGGTAGCTGCTGGTGTGGGTACCGGTACTGTATGCACTGGAATGGCGGTTGACATAGTAGTGGTTTCTTGGGCCGAGGGCACTCCTACGTTGAGTGTGGCAAATTCTTGAGAGAGAGAGAGAGAGACCTAAAGTGTCTGCCCAGAACCCGGACCACCGTAACTCATACACCAACATGAATATACGCATGCCTGCATATTGTACAAAGGAGTAAAAAGGAAATCAAGCAACAACAGGTCTAATGAACCTTCTAGGCTGCTTGTCCTCCAAAACACTGAGGATCAAGTGTCCAAACAGTGGTTTAGAGTGGGTAAGGGAACATTGGAAAGGGAATTACTGCCCTGGAACTAATGTCCGTGGCAGGACTAGGAAGGTAGTAGGGGACATATGGGTTAGTAACTGAGGGGAGGATAAAATAAAGTTATTCATTTACAAACGCAGTCAGTCGCGGGTTTGATGCGAGATATTTGTCTAAGCGGAGTTTAAATGAATCAACGGTGCTGCAGTCTATAACGTCTCGGGCAAGCCCATTCCACAAGTTGACAACTCGTTTGAAGAAGAAATTCTTAGATTCGTGTGAGTTAAAAGATTTACCAATAATTTTGCAACCGTTTCCTCGCATGTAATTAGATTGGTTGACAGAGAAATACTTACTACAGTTCATATTGTCGATGCCTTTGATGATTTTGAACACTTGAATTAAGTCACCTCTTAATCTGCGCTGGGCTAAAGGAAATAGACTTAATTCTCTAAGACGCTCTTCGTATGGTTTGTTCTGTAGGCTAGGTATCATTTTGGTAACTCTACGTTGAACTCGTTCTAGCTTGTTTATGTCTTTTTGGTAATAAGGGCACCAGCATTGAACGCAGTATTCCAGAAGAGGGCGGACTAAGGAATTGTAAAGGGTTAGGATAACGTCTTTGGATTTATGCTCAAATGACCTGCCTATAAAGCCAATTATTTTGTTTGCCTTCTTAACAACTTCTGAACATTGTTGACTCGGTTTTAGGTTACTCGATATTGTTACTCCCAGATCAGTTTCTCTGTTTACATTCTTAAGCTGAGTGCCATTCATCGAATAGTTTGCTTTCTCATTTAGGTATCCGATATGTAGTACTTTACATTTATCCGCATTGAAACTCATTTGCCAAATTTGGGCCCAATGTGACAATTTATCTAGATTGTGTTGCATATCGTCAACTTGATCTTTTGAGAGTACGCTATTTGCAATTTTTGTATCGTCAGCAAATTTCGAGATTGTACAGGTGAGACCCTCATCTATGTCGTTGATGTAAATTAGAAAGAGAATTGGTCCTAGTACCGATCCTTGGGGTACCCCGCTACTTACATTGGTCCATTTAGATGCCTTACCGTTTATGACTAATCTTTGCTTTCTGTCGCTGAGCCAATTTTCTATCCATTTCAACACACCGTCTTGTATTCCATGCGCTTTTAGTTTTAGCAGTAAACGTTTGTGGGGAACTTTGTCAAAGGCCTTTTGAAAATCAAGGTGTATAATATCTACAGCTTTACTCTCATCGTAGAGGTTGAGGATATCGTGGAAGAAGTCTAAGAGGTTTGTTAAACAGGAACATTTTTTACGAAAGCCGTGTTGAGTATCTTTAATTATGTTATTTTCCTCTAAGTGATTTACGAGTCTGTCTCTTATGACCGTTTCTAGCATTTTACATACAACTGAGGTTAAGCTAATTGGACGATAGTTACTGGGTAGGGATTTGCTGCCTTTTTCTAATATTGGTGTTATGTTGGCTATCTTCCACTGATCAGGCATAGTTCCAGACTGCAAGGATTTATTGAATAGTAATGTCAGTGGTTTGGAGAGCTCATCCTTAGCTTCCTTTAGAACTCTAGGCGAGATTGTATCAGGTCCAGGCGTTTTATTTATCTTGAGTTTATCTAAACAATTCAATACTTCTCTCTCTGTAACGGTGATATTGCTTAGAACATCTGAATTATCAATCTGAATCGGCGATGGTGTAGGGATATCACTGAGGTCTTCTGTTGTAAAAACTGATGCAAAGAAGGTATTGAGGGCATTACTCATTTGTACTTCGTCTTTGGTGTATTCTCCATTTTCATCGACTAACGGTCCAACAGTTGAAGTAACTACTTTTTCTTTCTGATATAACTATAGAATTCTTTCGGGTTTGTTTTACTTTGATTCGCAATATGTAACTCTAGGGTCTTTTTACTTTGCTTAATTAACTTTTTGCTTTGCGTCGTAGCTCTACAAATTTCACCTGTTCTTCGTCATTTTGTGAGGATTTTAATCTATCATTAGCAAATTTTTTAGCAAGCAGGCAGTTTGAAATATCTTTATTCCACCATTTGGGCTTATTATTATGGCCTGGACGCCGTATTTTCGATGGTATGCAGTCTTGCACTGCTTTTAGGTAAGTGGTTTCGAATAACTTCCAAGATGAATTTATGTCGTTATTGTTAATTAAAAAGCTCCAGTCAGTTTCTTTAAACATAGCTCTAAGTTTATGAAAGTTTGCTTTCTTGAAATTAGGGACTTTTTCGATGCTACTATTTGGTTCGTTACTAGTAAAGTTTAAAGTGAAAGTTATCGTACGATGGTCGCTATTACTGAATTCATCACCAACTCTATTAATTCTTCTTTTGTTGCAAGTACAATGTCAAGAACGTTATTACCACGGGTCGGTGTTCGAACAAATTGATAAAGCGAACTCTCTTGCAAGTTCGTATACAAGTCATGTCCGGAGTGTGAAGTAAGAGTATCGCCCCACTTGGTCACAGGTAAATTAAAGTCGCCAAAAAATACGGTATCTTGTGAGTTACTTACATCTGCAATTTGTTCATAAATTTCTCGGTCAGTTTGCACTGATTGAGCTGGAGGTCTGTATATTAATGCAAGTATTATTTTTGTACCTTTATTATTCTTTATTAGCACAAAAGATGTGTCGACGTTCACAATTTGAGGTTTTGACAAGAGGGTCGGGTTAAGACTTTCTTTGATATAAAATAAAACGCTACCTCCATTTTTATTTATTAGGCTTTTCTCAAACATTACATAACCGGGAAGTGAATACTCTGCTAAAAAGTCTCTATCTACTGTATTGAGCCAAGATTCTGTTATACCAATCACATCATAATTTTCAGTAAACACTAGTTCCTCTAAATCTGAAAATGTATTGCGTATGCTACGAGCGTTTGCATAGAAAACCTTTAAAGTTGCGGTTTTAGAACTCACAGAACGTTCTTTAATCAAATTTTTGGTTCTGGTCGGATCTACATTTACATTCATGGCTGACATCGGTCCTCGGTCGTTATCCCTGGCGGTTTTGAATTTGGGTCGTGTTGGTGGAGCTTTATCCAAATTCGCAGTTCTTGACAGATTAACATTTAATTCCTTCGCAGGTTGCCGCCCTCGCTGTCTTCGGTCCTCCTTCCTGGTTGTCCTGTGCCGAGTCGATTTCTTCTCCGAAAATCCTTCACCGCATCGTTGAGAAGACGCCCAAAACGTGCTGCTCCCACCTGGTTCAGATGAACTCCATCATCCGAAAACAAATAGTCATCGTAGTAGAAATTGTCCCAGGTGTCGACGAATCCCACGTTTTCATTCCTGCAGAGGTTTGCTAGACAATGATTTGTGCTGGTGGCTATGTTGTAAAATCGGCTCTCTACACCAAGCCGGGGGACGATTCCTGAGACGATGATCCTTGATGACTTCTCCTTAAACGACTTGATCAGCTGCTGGTACTTTAAAAGCAAATCTTCCGACCGGGTTCGCTGTACATCGTTGGATCCAACGTGGATGACGTACATTGTATTAGCAGGGGCCAGCTTAGATACTTCATCAACTGCAGCAACTACGTCGTCCACACCACCACCAGGGATACAAAAACGCTTCCTGGTCTTAGGTGCTCTGGCGCAAAACTCTGTGAGCTGACCACGTATCATCGAGTCTCCCACGAGCCGGACTTCTTCTATTTCCGCTTCGTCATCTGAGTCTGCGAGTATCTGGATGCGGTTTTGACACTCGGTAATCGGTATGGGTTTCCTGGTCTTGGGGCAAACGTTGTTCCTCACGACACGGAAGTTGTCTTGAGGGGGAAGAGAGTTACTATTTGTTTCTTGAGTATCGGAACCATCAGCTGAAATGGCTACTGCAGGCGTTGAAATGTTGGCAGTTGACGTTGGGGCGTTGGTGGCTGCTGGAGTTGCGGTGACAATTGAAGTTTGTGGTACTCCAACGTTGAGTGTTACAAACTCTTGGAGCGAGAGAGAGAGAGAGAGAGAGAGAGAGAGAGAGAGAGAGAGAGAGAGAGAGAGAGAGAGAGAGAGAGAGACCTAAAGTGACTGCCCAGAACCCCGACCAACGTAACTCATACACCAACATGAATATAGCATGCCTGCATATTGTGAGCGAGAGAGAAAGAGAGAGAGAGAGAGAGAGAGAGAGAGAGAGAGAGAGAGAGAGAGAGAGAAAGAGAGACCTAAAGTGACTGCCCAGAACCCCGACCAACGTAACTCATACACCAACATGAATATACGCATGCCTGCATATTGTGAGCGAGAGAGAAAGAGAGAGAGAGAGAGAGAGAGAGAGAGAGAGAGAGAGAGAGAGAGAGAGAGAAGAGAGACCTAAAGTGACTGCCCAGAACCCCGAAACTCATACACCAACAGGAATATATGCCTGTCTGCATATTGTGAGCGGAGAGAGAGCGAGAGGAGGACGAGGTAGCGTATGTATGTTAGTGTTAAAGGGGGAAGGGTTTATTCATTGGTCTATTAATTCATTTAGCGATTGTTTTTTTTTTCCTCCCTAGATCTCCATAAAGCATTAAAAAAATATCCCTAAGATCCCACTTCCAAATGAATTTGTACATTTGTCGGTGGAAAAATGTCCCGGCTTCCTCCTTCGTACATTGCAGGCTCGCTATCGCTATTGTAACGAACGGGGGGTGGGGGGTGAGGAAGGGGTGGGTGGGGGGGGGGGGGGGACGGAACTAGAGCTGCGGGAGTATGATAGCATAAATGGTGGTGGTGGTGTCTCGTGCATCAGGCCTCGCGTGTTGGGGATGGCCTGTATATAGATCTTGGACTACATGTGATTCAATTACTGGGCCATGGCTGGCTCCTCCACGCACACACTTACATCATCGTGTACACATGCTCTCCTGACGCACACACTCACATGCTCACGTACATATGCTCTCCTGACGCACACACTCATATGCTCACGTACACATGCTCTCATACACACACTCACATGATCATATACACATGCTCTCACACACACAGAGACAAGAGTGCGCAAGCACGCGCAAATACAGACGTATACTGTACACATAATTATTATAGAAGGATACAATTTGCTTAACTTAATGAATGATAGGTGGAGATCAATATAACCTAACCTTATATATCCTGACCTAACCTAACCTACCTGACCTATCTAACCTAACCTGACCTAGCTAACTTAACCTACGTAACCTAACCTAACTTAATCCAGTTAGGTTAGTAACCAGTTAGTAACCAGTCATTGCACACACTGACTAACATGTTTAGTCATTTCAAGAAATGACTTGTTTCACAGTCTGACTGTAACATACAGTCGAGCTTATTAATGTTGATGCAAGCATAATCGAAGCCGTTTCTTGTATATTCTTGTTAATTCCTTGTGAAATAAGTGCATTTCAGAGGTTCGTTTTATCAGTTCGTTTTATCAGATATACTTGCTGCGACTGTACATGATCACGTACCCACACAGACATGTATATATGACATGCAATATCGGATATACGCTCACATACACGTACAAGCAGGCGTGTTCACACACACAAGCAGGCGTGTACACACACACACACACACACACACACACAGGCTATAATTATTTAATCTTGTGATAATAATGGTGGTGGTGGTGGTGGTAATCACATTGATGAGAGGTAATTATCTATGTAACTCGTCCTCATAGCTAGACATATATCTACCTAACTAGACAGACTGATAACCATGGTCTCCACCCTTTATCTGCTCACAGATGGCCTGGGATAATGCCACCAATAACTCTCTCCTTAACTTTTCCATCCTTGGAACTTCCTGTCACTAAATCTTTCAGCAACGTGATGTTCCTATTATTATATTTTACTACCATTGTATGAATGGAAGTATGTACTGTATCATAGACTACAGTAGATCTACTGTAGTTTATGACTGTATTTATGTACTGTATATACTCAGGCACTGGGGGTGACTCGAGACACAGCCTGAACAGAAACAACAAATCATAGTAAAAAAGAAAAACAAATATATATACAGTATATAACTCACACACATCTATGTCGCCCAGGAGAGGCCCAGAGACCAAGGATCGCTAGGGGCCTCCGGCAACCCCCACGTCCCAGACCTCCCGGAGAGGTTCCGGTCTTAGCAGACAGACCCACAGTGAGACTACATCACAATGCCTACCCACTTTACTTCCAGGCATGGCCTTTCATATATACACTGGTTCCCCGGGATGAGCGCCTGACGGACTATTATCTAGTCCAACTGGTGCCCTACCCCCACTCACTACGACTGCATTATCACACATCTGTTCACAAGCATTCTCTATTCATCCCTATTCATTACCACTTCTCTTGCCTGTTCTTCAGTCATCCCTCTATCTTCCAACACATTCATTACACCACATCTGCTCTGAGGTCTTCCTTTCAGTCTATTTCCCTTTGTTTCTGACTCATATATTCTTTTTGTAAGCCTTTCATCACCCATTCGTTCAAGAGGTTCATTCAGCTCAGCACCGTTCTTCCAACTCTGGCTGATAAGGGTTCCTGTTGTCTCCTACGTACCTCTTCATTTCTCAATCTGTCTCTATGCATCACTCCACACATACGGTACTCCTCAAGCAGCTCATCTCCATAACATCCAAATTTCTATTTACTTTTACATTCAGACCCCATGTCTCAGCTCCATACATTATTGTTGGTACAACTATCCATTGATACATTACTTAGCTTTAATTCCTAGATTTTTGTTATATTTCTGGACCCCCTTCTCCCTCATGCTTAGCCCCAATAGTTTTGAATTAAGAGGTTCACCCCATTAGTTTGGTAATGTTAAGACCATTCGTGCTATTTAGATGTCAATATTATTGTGGCGAGCGATAGCGATCTTGCAATTTAGGAGGAACCACACCGTCGGCAGGGGCATTTGTATACCGACAAAAATGCACAATATATTTTTCGAAAGGGGTCTTAGGGGTATTTTGTAATGCTTGGTGGATGTCTAGGGAGGAAACTTATACAAAAATACAAATAATACTAAAACAAAAATAATAAAATAAAAAAAATATTAAAATAAATAAAATAATCAAAATAAATAATTTCACCTGCTTCACCATGTTCATCCTACCATGCCTACTGTTCTTTATATGGGCTTCTTACATCTCACAAGCCTTCTTCTCCCTCACCTGCTTCACCATGTTCATCCTACCATGCCTACTGTTCTTTATATGGGCTTCTTACATCTCACAAGCCTTCTTCTCCCTCACCTGCTTCACCATGTTCATCCTACCATGCCTACTGTTCTTTATATGGGCTTCTTACATCTCACAAGCCTTCTTCTCCCTCACCTGCTTCACCATGTTCATCCTACCATGCCTACTGTTCTTTATATGGGCTTCTTACATCTCACAAGCCTTCTTCTCCCTCACCTGCTTCACCATGTTCATCCTACCATGCCTACTGTTCTTTATATGGGCTTCTTACATCTCACAAGCCTTCTTCTCCCTCACCTGCTTCACCATGTTCATCCTACCATGCCTACTGTTCTTTATATGGGCTTCTTACATCTCACAAGCCTTCTTCTCCCTCACCTGCTTCACCATGTTCATCCTACCATGCCTACTGTTCTTTATATGGGCTTCTTACATCTCACAAGCCTTCTTCTCCCTCACCTGCCTCACCATGTTCATCCTACCATGCCTACTGTTCTTTATATGGGCTTCTTCCATCTCACAAGCCTTCTTCTCCCTCACCTGCCTCACCATGTTCATCCTACCATGCCTACTGTTCTTTATATGGGCTTCTTCCATCTCACAAGCCTTCTTCTCCCTCACCTGCCTCACCATGTTCATCCTACCATGCCTACTGTTCTTTATATGGGCTTCTTCCATCTCACAAGCCTTCTTCTCCCTCACCTGCCTCACCATGTTATTGTTCATCCTACCATGCCTACTGTTCTTTATATGGGCTTCTTCCATCTCACAAGCCTTCTTCTCCCTCACCTGCCTCACCATGTTATTGTTCATCCTACCATGCCTACTGTTCTTTATATGGGCTTCTTCCATCTCACAAGCCTTCTTCTCCCTCACCTGCCTCACCATGTTATTGTTCATCCTACCATGCCTACTGTTCTTTATATGGGCTTCTTCCATCTCACAAGCCTTCTTCTCCCTCACCTGCCTCACCATGTTATTGTTCATCCTACCATATCTACTGTTCTTTATATGGGCTTCTTACATCTCACAAGCCTTCTTCTCCCTCACCTGCCTCACCATTTTCATCCTACCATATCTACTGTTCTTTATATGGGCTTCTTCCATCTCACAAGCCTTCTTATCCCTCACCTGCCCCACCATGTTCATCCTACCACATCTACTGTTCTTTATATGGGCTTCTTCCATCTCACAAGCCTTCTTCTCCCTCACCTGCCTCACCATGTTCATCCTACCATATCTACTGTTCTTTATATGGGCTTCTTCCATCTCACAAGCCTTCTTCTCCCTCACCTTCCTCACCATGTTCATCCTACCATATCTACTGTTCTTTATATGGGCTTCTTCCATCTCACAAGCCTTCTTATCCCTCACTTATATTTCAAACTGCCTGCTTGCTAAAAAATTTGCTAATGATAGATTAAAATCCTCACAAAATGACGAAGAACGGGTGAAATTTGTAGAGCTACGACGCAAAGCCAAAAAAGTTAATTAAGCAAAGTAAAAAGACTTTAGAGTTACATATTGCGAATCAAAGTAAAACAAACCCGAAATAATTCTATAGTTATATCAGAAAGAAAAAAGTAGTTACTTCAACTGTTGGACCGTTAGTCGATGAAAATGGAGAATACACCAAAGACGAAGTACAAATGAGTAATGCCCTCAATACCTTCTTTGCATCAATTTTTACAACAGAAGACCTCAGTGATATCCCTACACCATCGCCGATTCAGATTGATAATTCAGATGTTCTAAGCAATATCACCGTTACAGAGAGAAGTATTGAATTGTTTAGATAAACTCAAGGTAAATAAAACGCCAGGACCTGATACAATCTCGCCTAGAGTTCTAAAGGAAGCTAAGGATGAGTTCTCCAAACCACTTACATTACTATTCAATAAATCCTTGCAGTCTGGAACTATGCCTGATCAGTGGAAGCTAGCCAACGTAACACCAATATTAAAAAAAGGCAGCAAATCCCTACCCAGTAACTATCGTCCAATTAGCTTAACCTCAGTTGAATGTAAAATGCTAGAAACGGTCATACGAGACAGACTCGTAAATCACTTAGAGGAAAATAACATACTTAAAGATACTCAACACGGCTTTCGTAAAAAACGTTCCTGTTTAACAAACCTCTTAGACTTCTTCCACGATATCCTCAACCTCTACGATGAGAGTAAAGCTGTAGATATTATATACCTTGATTTTCAAAAGGCCTTTGACAAAGTTCCCCACAAACGTTTACTGCTAAAACTAAAAGCGCATGGAATACAAGACGGTGTGTTGAAATGGATAGAAAATTGGCTCAGCAACAGAAAGCAAAGGGTAGTCATAAACGCTAAAGCATCTAAATGGACCAATGCAAGTAGCGGGGTACCCCAGGGATCGGTACTAGGACCAATTCTCTTTCTAATTTACATCAACGACATAGATGAGGGTCTCACCTGTACAATCTCAAATTTGCTGACGATACAAAAATTGCAAATAGCGTACTCTCAAAAGAACAAGTTGACGATATGCAACACAATCTAGATAAATTTGTCATGTTGGGCCCAAATTTGGCAAATGAGTTTCAATGCGGATAAATGTAATGTTCTACATGTCGGATACCTAAATGAGAAAGCAAACTATTCGATGAATGGTACTCAGCTTAAGAATGTAAACAGAGAAACCGATCTGGGAGTAACAATATCGAGTAACCTAAAACCGAGTCAACAATGTTCAGAAATTGTTAAGAAGGCAAACAAAATAATTACAATCTACAAATGTTTAAATCCAGTTGTTACAAACATTTTATGAATGGAGGATGCCTTTAGGCACATGGACCTTTTTGTTTTATCTGTGTTTTTCCTTCCTCCGTTCATTGTCTTAAAAAAAAAAAAAAATTTTCATCCTACCATATCTACTGTTCTTTATATGGGCTTCTTCCAACTCACAAGCCTTCTTATCGCTCACCTGCCTCACCATGTTCATCCTACCATATCTACTGTTCTTTATATGGGCTTCTTCCATCTCACAAGTCTTCTTCTCCCTCACCTGGCTCACCATGTTCATCCTACCATATCTACTGTTCTTTATATGGGCTTCTTCCATCTCACAAGCCTTCTTCTCCCTCACCTGCCTCACCATGTTCATCCTACCATATCTACTGTTCTTTATATGGGCTTCTTCCATCTCACAAGCCTTCTTCTCCCTCACCTGCCTCACCATGTTCATCCTACCATATCTACTGTTCTTTATATGGGCTTCTTCCATCTCACAAGCCTTCTTCTCCCTCACCTACCTCACCATGTTCATCCTACCATATCTACTGTTCTTTATATGGGCTTCTTCCATCTCACAAGCCTTCTTCTCCCTCACCTGCCTCACCATGTTCATCCTACCATATCTACTGTTCTTTATATGGGCTTCTTCCATCTCACAAGCCTTCTTCTCCCTCACCTGCCTCACCATGTTCATCCTACCATATCTACTCTTCTTTATATGGGCTTCTTCCATCTCACAAGCCTTCTTCTCCCTCACCTGCCTCACCATGTTCATCCTACCATATCTACTGTTCTTTATATGGGCTTCTTCCATCTCACAAGCCTTCTCCTTCTCCCTCACCTCTCCCACTTTACCTTCCCGCATAACTTTCATTAATACTTTTTTTTTTTGTCACCTTCATTCCATAGAAAAAAAGAAAACAAAAAATTCCCACCTTGTTCCTCTCTCCCTATACCTACTTCCAGCCTTCCTTAACGTTTTCTGTATAGGAGACATCTTTCCAACTTTATTCTGGCTACTAATATACGGTTTTATTTAGTTTAGAAAGGGCCTTCAGTAATTACCAGGCTTCGAACCATTTCACTTAACACTTTTTACTACCATAGATCCTCCTTAACACTTATGGTGCTGGCATTTTGGCCTCAATTGACCTTCATGCATAAGCAAGAGGTAGAACTTAATACAATGATACATAAATGAAATTACAGTAATATAGCTTTCTAATGACAATTGAATCATCTCTGTACGACATATGGTTGTCTTGCAAAGATCGGGCCAAAATTGCTAAAAAATTTGCAGTTTTGAGCCGTTTTCGCTATGTGTAACGCTGCAATGGTGCGAGTGAAAACTGTCTCCTACACCAGAGCGCGCCCAGACTTGTTGGGCAGCGGATGAAGCACCTCCGCGCTGCCTGCAACAGCTTGAATCGCTCCTAGGCTACATAATATGCGGTTTTCGGTGTCCGTCTAGTGACGGTTATATGAGTGGTTATGTAGCCTAGGAGCGATTCAAGCTGTTGCAGGCAGCGCGGAGGTGCTTCATCCGCTGCCCAACAAGTCTGGGCGCGCTCTGGTGTAGGAGACAGTTTTCACTCGCACCATTGCAGCGTTACACATAGCGAAAACGGCTCAAAACTGCAAATTTTTTAGCAATTTTGACGGGCGCCGCAGTAATTGCTTTAACCCGTCCAGCCCCGGCTAGTTTTGTAATGTTTGTTCACCAGAACCCGGCTGGTTTTCAAAAAATGGTTTTATTCCAGAAACAGAAACAATAGCGAAGGGGTTAGAAATGAAGGAAAAACCACGAAAAACCGCTCAAAAAGCTTAAAGAATGGTCCTACAGAGCCCCCGAAAACGTATTTTACAAAGAGTAAAAAATTGAAGGCAATTACCCCAAAAAACCAGGTTATTGCGCGCTCACGCGCACGCACGTGGACTTTGAGAGTTTTCAACCATCGGCACGGTTGCGTGGGATACGTACACAGTTCCCATACAAATCTGAGCCCTCTTGAGTGGCTACACCTGAGGTTACGGTCGGCGCAATTAGGGTGACGGGCCAGGCACGTCTCTGGGGCTGTGCGTTACATACATCGCCGACGCGTCAGGCGCGTCGCTGGGGCTGTACGGGTTAAACTGCACAAAATTGTCTAATTATAGCTAGAATATTATTAAAAAGACGTCACCGGTACAGAAAGGGTTAACGCCTACTGTACCAGAGCATTTTACAATGTATGTACCCATCAGTACCAACCATTCTTGCCAAAATCATTCATACGCTGCGAGACAACATCCTCCCACCATGACAGCTGAGGGGTGACTGAGTGTGGGTGGTCACTGGCGGCTAGGGGGAGACATGTGCAGTGTTGCCAACAACTAGAAATATTGCCTTCAAGTCAAGTTAGCGGCTCCAGCTCGATATTAGCAGGAACAAGGGTCGAGTATTTGTGACGGATGACATCCGCCGCTGGTACTAGTGTTAACTTATTGTACTGACGGATTAGGGCCGACACTGGGACAGGATGGGTTACTAAATGTTCCATTGTCTTCTACACTTTCTTCCCCATCCTCCCCTTTCCTCTCACATAGCTCACATAATTTCTAATCAATCACCCTAACCTCCCAATCCCCTCCACTCCCCTATAACTCTCCCTAGGGCAGGGCGTGAAGGAAGTAGAAACCCCCTCCCACTTAATATGGAAATCGTGCGAAGGGTAAGACAAAAATACTCATAACCTGGGGAAGGTTTGGCGCGTCTATGCGGCCACCTTGATAGAAGGGTCATTAAAACAGTATTATAGAGAGACTTACGGGCTCACCACCGCTTGCCCTCACTAATTACCTGAAGGCATAAATCCTGGCCCTGGTATAATTAGGTGGTCGGTAATTATAGATGCCTCGTGTAATACCCGCATGTACAGTCGCGCTAATAAGTCATCTCAGCTGTCATTACCTTTGGCTCGCTCTGTGCTGTATGAATGTCTGTCAGATGTTGAATAGGGTGATTAAGTGTAGGAACATGTGTGCATATGTCACTCGAAACGATATTACTAATACCAATTATTGATCAAAACATACTTGGTGCCGAGATATCACTTACTAGGCCGACTGTACAGTTGCCCACATAAGCTCTGTTCCTCTGCGTGATCTTATGGGTAAGAATGTAATGCGCATGATTGCATTCAGAGTGTAGTTTCTTGTGCAGTGGTTAACTCGTCTGATAAGTCATTTAATATTTTATAAGAAACCACACTCGCAATTCATACTTTATATTGCATACTTCATATTTAACTTTTTTTTTTTATGTGAATGAGGGAGACAAAAGGCAAAACGACGAGGAACGGAACTAAGTATATTTTGATCCATAATTGGTATCAGTAATATATAAACATGATATCTACCTTTCAAGTGAAATATACAAACATGTTCCTACACTTACCAACCCTATTCAACATCTGGCAAACATTACTACAGCACAGAGCAAGCCAAACATAATGAAAGGAGAGACAAGACTTATTAGCACCACCGTACAATACCGCAGTTGCCACTTGGGTATATTATTGCTACACATACTTCAGTAAAACACAGACTGGACTACGACCTACATAATGTGATTTCCGTCATTGATGAGGTATACCCCAAAAGAGCATTTTTCATTAGACAAATGCGCAAATTTATCTCGAAGGGGTGTCTTGAGGGCATTTTTGAAATACCCTAGGGAGGAAGCTAAACAAATATATAAATAAATATATAAACACTAAACAAATCAATAAAAATCTGCCCTTACATTGCCGATCAAAATATTGTGCTAAGTTGATACGCCTCCATGTTAATCCTCCCTCAGTGTAAGTATGACCCTTGACGCGGTAATTCCCGAGAAGGGGTGGCCATCAACATTAGTAGGCATTTGTCACGAATCGAATCGCTAGGTTAAGTTGTCCAGGCTTGACATCTACCAATTTTGTTTTGAAAGTGTGAGCTCGATCCGCCAACCCTTTGATCAACAGCCAACACTCTACCGACTATACCACCAGAATAAAATGTGACTTTGCAATTATTGCTCATCGAAGAGCTAACTCTTGATAACATATTAACATATTCCTTTCTGGTCACCTGTCAAACCTACATGTGTTACATAGATCAAAATTCCCCACTAAGGCAACACTTAATGGATGTGAGTGTGTATTTCTGATCAAAAGCTCAGGGTTTCAAGTACAGAGAAAAAAGCCAAATGTTTGAGAGTAACGCCATGAATATCTGACCCCTCCCCCCCCCCCCCGTCTCTCTCTCTCTCTCTCGCTCACACACACACATACACACACTTTTCACCACTAACCCACAGAACAGAAGGTGTACTCGGAGTCCCCGGGGGGGGGGGGGGGGGGGCATAAATGCCCCCACACCCGACCGACCATCCCCTGACGACCCTACAAAATTACCTGGACCTCGGCCTGTTACTCTTTCTATTAATTTCTGCAACATTCGCGGACTTTCCTCTAACTTTCACTCTGTTGAACACCATCTCTCCTCCTACAAACCTGATCTTCTCTTCCTCACCGAAACTCAGGTGTCTGTAGCAACATCCAGCAGCCCCTTCTCTGTATCCTCCTACTTTCTCTATCCTAGATTCAAAGCCAAAGGCGGATGTTGTGCATATGTGCACAACAAACTCACTTGCTCTCGTGTTCCCGATTTCGACTCCTCTGAATTCTCAACTTTATGGCCCAAATTTTCCTGTCATTCTCTTACTAAATATTTCTGTGCTGTCTATCTTTCCCCTAACTCTACCAACTTTCCCAAATTCTTTGACTATCTAAACTCTACAGTGGAACACATTCTATCCATTTCTCCTTTCTCAGAAATCTCCACCTTAGGAGATTTCAACGTTCACCACCGCCAATGGCTCTCCTCTCACACTACTGATCCACCTGGTGAACAAGCCTACGTCTTTTCTATCCTAAATGACCTAGAGCAGTTAGTTCAGCAACCAACCCGTATCCCGGATCGCATCGGAGATCGGCCCAACATTCTTGACTTGTTTCTAACTTCTAACACTTCTTCTTATACTGTCGATCTTTTCTCTCCTTTGGGCTCCTCCGACCATAAACTTATCTCTGTCACCTGTCCTATCTCTCCAGTACGGCCACCCGATCCTCCTAGCCGGCGGCGCTTGTGGCACTTTGGCGCTGCCGACTGGGAGGCTCTCCGGCAGTACTTCTTTGATTTCCCATGGAATGATTTCTGCTTCCATGGCCGGGGACCCTCGGAGAGTGCTGAACACATTACCGAGGTAATCCTATCGGGCATGGAAGCATACATTCCATTCTCTTTCTCTCAGACTAATGCTAAAAAATCTTGGTTTACTCACGCCTGTTCTACTGCTGTCCGCAACAAGGAGGAAGCATTCAAACGGTACCGTCGCCTTAAAACTCAAGACTCTTATTCTTCCTATGTTTCTGCCCGGAATCAAGCCAAATCTGTTCTTCGACTTGCCAAACACTCTTTCATCAATAATAAATGCACTGAACTATCCAACTCTAGCTCTTCCCAAGCTTTCTGGCATCTAGCCAAAAACCTCTCCAACAATTTCTCTTCCTCGTCTTTCCCTCCCCTTTCCCACTCTGATGGTACAACCATCACTTCTTCCTCTGACAAAGCTAAACTCTTTGCTCAAACTTTTGCTAGAAACTCCACCTTGGATGATTCCGGTGCTATTCCTCCCTCTCCACCCTCCTCTCTCTTACTTATGCCTAATATCCTAATCTCTTCTAAAGATATACTTTCTACCCTCTCTGGGCTTAACACTAATAAGGCGTACGGTCCGGACGGTATTTCTCCTGTTGTTCTAAAAAACTGTGCTTCCGTACTGACTCCCTGCCTAGGCAAACTCTTTCGTCTCTGTCTATCCTCTAACGTCTTCCTTTCATGCTGGAAGTTTGCTCACATTCAACCTGTCCCAAAGAAGGGTGACCGCTCTCACCCCTCCAACTATCGTCCAATTGCTCTCATCTCTTGTCTTTCTAAAGTTTTTGAACCTATTCTTGCTTCCAAATTTCTTAAGCATTTCTCTTCTCATAATCTGCTCTCAGATCGCCAGTATGGCTTCCTTAAGGGTCGCTCTACTGGTGATCTTCTTTCATATCTTACTAACTCTTGGTCATCCTCCTTTCGGGACTTCGGTGAGACTTTTTCTATTGCACTAGACATATCGAAAGCTTTCGATAGAGTCTGGCACAAATCTTTAATTTCTAAACTACCCTCCTTCAGTTTCTATCCCTCCATCTGTGCTTTGTCTCTAATTTCCTTTCCGGCCGTTCCATAGCCGCGGTTGTGGATGGCCATTGTTCACTTCCTCACCCTATAAACTCTGGTGTTCCTCAGGGCTCTGTCCTATCTCCTATTCTCTTTCTAATTTGTATAAATGATCTCCTTAACTGTACCTTAATTCCCATCCATTCACACGCAGACGACTCAACCTTACACTACTCCAGGAGTTAGTTTTTCAGAACGCCCCAGCCAGCAATCCCTTAACGACAAATGAAATGAAGCCATAGAACTCTTAAATTCTGATCTAAATACTATCTCCAATTGGGGCAGAGAAAACCTTGTTACCTTTAATGCTTCCAAAACCCAATTTCTCTATCTATCTACCCGTCAGGATCTCCCAGCGGACTACCCCTTATTCTTCAACAATACAAAAATCAACCTTTCATCTTCTCTCAATATTCTTGGTGTCTCTTTTTCTTCTGCTCTCATTTGGAAGGACCATATTACCAGTCTTGCTAAGGCAGCCTTCCAGAAGCTGGGTGTGCTCAACCGCCTTAGGGGGTTCTTTTCCCCAACACAGCTTCTTGCTCTGTACAGGGGCATAGTGCGTCCTTGTATTGAGTATTGTTCACATGTGTGGGGAGGTTCCTCTCACACCGCGCTCCTAGACAAAGTTGAAAGGAAGGCCTTTCGTATCAATAACTCCCATCCACTCACCAACTCTCTGCAATCTCTCTCTCTCCGCCGCAATGTTGCATCTCTCTCGCTATTCTATCGCTACTATAATAATCAGTGTTCCTCAGAGCTTTCCCAGTGCATACCACCTCCTTTACGTAGGGCACGTGGTACCCGTCTTGCAACTCAATCCCACACCTACTCTGTGCAACTCTCTAACCCAAGAGTGAAACGTTACTCTCAAACTTTCTTCTACTCAACAGCTGAGCTCTGGAACTCTCTCCCAGAATCAGTCTTTCTCTCTTCCTATGACTTAAATTGCTTCAAACTCCGTGTGTCCAGGCATTTTGGCTCGATCGTTCCTTGATTTTGACCCTGTCACTCTTTCAACTATGGGGGAGGCACTCGCTATAGGCAATTTTGCCTTTTGCCTCCCTCAATCACATAGAAAAAAAACAAAAAAAAACGAGATAATTAAGTTGTATTAAGATGAATGGATACTATGATGGATGAGAATTAACCTGCACTATGATAAATGGGGATTACGCTGTACAGTTATGAAGAGCGTTACACTGTACTATGGTGGAACAAGGATTATCATTACACTGTACTATGGAAAAATTTACTATGGAACAATATATTATGGAACAATGTACACAGGAACAAGGATTATAATTACATTGTACTATGGTAGAACAAGGATAACGAAGAGCAATATCCAGTGTACTACGGTTGAGCAAGGATTACATTGTATTATATGTAATACTATATACTGTACAATAATTATGGCATTAATTTTATCATCGTTCTTTAACACCAATAAACCCCAAATTAAATTTATGAAATCATGTGATCCTCCCAAGATATCACATACAAACTTACACGCTCTAACCATTACACCATCAGAGACAGTTAAAGGTACAGCACATGACCACGATTAATATTCATTGATCAAATACTGGATATCAATCTAATCATGTACTGGACCCAACTGCACCATGAATAGTCTAATGCTTAGGTTACGATATATGAATAGTGCTCTATACCATCCATTCTACGTGTTGGTAGAAAGTAAGGTATTAGCCGACGTCACTCTGTAACTAATAATTAAATACACTTTGTTTCAGAACGCGAAATAAACAAATTGGTGGCAGCTGTTAACACCACACACACACAAGTAAAGGCAATATAATAGCTTATCCTTATTAATTAATGGAAAAGTCGTTGACAGACTTAGCAGCGGGAAGAAAGGCTTGTAACATTTGCCATTAACAGTATAGTAGGAGGGGAGAGATGATATTTTAAAAGGGTAGAAATAGTCGACGATCGGGAAGCGTGAAACAGAGGGGTATAGGGAGGAGGAGGAGGAGGAGGAGGAGGAGGAGAAGGAGGAGGAGGAGGAGCAAGAGGAAGAAGGATGATGTGGAGGAGGAAGAATAAGAAGGAGGAGGAGGAGGAAAAGGTGATGGAGGGAGAGGAGGAGGAGGAATACAAAGGAATTTATTAAGGACTTACAAACTGCAACAGACCTATTGGTCCTTACAAAGCAGTTTGGATATCTACACTGCTAAGCTACTAACTAGGCCTACTAGGTAGAGAGGGCGGGTGCCCAACCCCGAAAGGAGTTGAAATAGGGGAGCAATGCCCCCGCCAAAGGCTGCTTTCTAGGGCATTTCCTAGCTGATGCTGAGAGGATTGGGTTATAGTCATGTGGTGATGGGCTGGTCTATCAGAGTGAGAACGAGCGATCTCTGCCATACCCATAGCTTTCTCTAACTGTTCCTTTTACTTATATATTTTCTAGATCTCAAGTGACGGCTACTTTTCCGTGGATTGACCTCCCTACTGCCAACCTAGAGGTTGGAAGATTGGGAGCCAAAGCGTCACATTTTTCCATTGCCCCACAACTTTCCCTTCATAATTGCCGAGGGGCACAGGGCCTTGTGTGGGGCTTTGGTGTCCCGAGCGTTTCCGCACCCTCCTCAGCTCAACGCCTTGAAGTGGCTTCGGTCACCCCGGGCTTTATTAGTGGCAAGCAGAGAGGGTTTTGTGGGGGGCGCTCGTTTAAGGCCTTGGCCTTGCTCGGGACCTTGGTGTCACAATAGTGTAAGTCCACCATCCAGTCTAGGATAAGGATACTGGTGTGACGTCACTATGACGTCACAGGCCCGGTATAGACGATCCACAAAATCCTTTATACCATTGTTAATAATTATTTCAGTGCCATTGCATTTTGCAAGATAATTATGTACAGCTTGGCGATTATCATTCCATGTTTATCTCAACCCATGAGCCCCCATCTTTAAAGCTAGCGCATGCTAAGGCAGCTAAGGATAGCCCAATAAGGCCGATTAGGCGTATTTCCATTGCGGTCCTGTACTACTATCGCATCCCCTTGCTCATGAGGGACAGTAACGACTCAGTGCTTGTGAAAAACTTTTAATGCGCCGAGCGTGGGCGCGATCCTGGGACCTTCTGGGTCGAAGTCCAAGACGCTGGTCACTACACCAGCGAGCCACTGGGTTAAGGAGAGTATATTTTCTTCACCCGCATGTTTATCCCCCTTAGTGTGGACATTTTGTGCCATTTAGGTGTCTATTTTTTTCCTGGCGAGCGATAGCGAGCTTCAAATTTAGGAGAAACCGACCTTTGGCCGGAATATTTTCCTCCCCAAAAATGTACAAGAGTATGTCAAAGTGGGTATTGGGGGTATTTTTTAAAGCTTGATGGCGATCTTGGCAGGAAATTAATAACAAATGAACAAATTAATACAACTAAATACAAACCTGCCCTTAATTAAGGTTGTCTCCATAACCCACATACCGGTTCTCTCTCACGCACTCACTCTCACTCTCTCTCTCTTTCTCTCTCAATCTCTATCTGTCTGTTGAGGTATGTCTGTCTTTTATTGGTCTTTCCTTTCACTTAAACATTAGGCTATTCAGTGCGCAGTTGAATCTGAGTACATGATTAGATTAGAAACAAAAGGCAGATCCCTCTCACAACCAACCCTAATTATAAGGCCTACTGTGAGAAATAAATTGACTACACCGGTATCTGGGGAATGTTGGCAACAACCTTCCAATAGGGTAACCTCACTAGAGTGAACAATTTCCTACCAGAACCCAGTGATTGTATATATTGTAGAGATTAATTAATATTAAGTAATTTAGTACTGTATAAGATTACCTTGATCAAGTTAATTTAGTTATAAAACCTTATAGAAATAAGTTTAGAAGAACTGTAAAGAGGATCAGTTTAAATACTCCCGCGACCGCATAAGCGATCCACCGTTTGCTTTAGGGTCGTTAATATCTTGATATTATGTTCACTAAATCGTTGTGAAACGATATTTACCTTTATAATTATATAATTTTAATGCTGATTATTATTTATATGATTTCGTGAAGAGGGAATGAACCCTCGGTAACAAATTTGTATATAGTTAACTTAAGGGTCGGAATTGAAATTCCGATCAGATCTCTTAAAAACCTTGAACCGCAAACAAGGGTCTCGTGACCTCTCGCTTCGCTCCCCGTGTCCGGCCCGGAGTTTAGGAACATTTTACTCCCTGCCTACCTACCTACCATAGTCGGGATCCTCAGAACAACACCAGTGATAGCTAAGTCGATTGTTATACATGGCCATTTATACAATATCTAGCTAGGGGTTTCTGAGAGATAGGCAATACCATTTTTATAACATCCAGGTAACCTATCTATTTATTTAAGTTTATTCCTTAATTTTCTTTATTATATATTTAGTGTGGTAAGGGATAGAATTGGCCAGAGATATTCCCCACATTTTGGTGCCCCGAGTGAGGATCCCGTTTGACTGTTGGCTAGGCTAGGTTAGGGTTAAGTTAGGATTTATTAATACAGCGGGGATGTACAAGCTAGCTTTCGTGGGACATAGTCTGATCCCACGACATTTCGAGGTCCCAAGTTGTGAGGTGAGGTGCTATCGGGCTTCAGGAGGTAGGGCCCGTGATTTCCTCACCGATAGACGGCTGAATCGCGTGCTGGACTGGCCTCACCAATTAACAATTTTGTATTTGGGAGGCAACGATGTGCACGAACGAGGCAGTACGGGTGACGGAAATCATGGACAACATCACAGCCATCGTCCGCTTAATAGAGCAGTGCTGTGGCTCGAAAGTGGCTGTTGTGCTCCTGGAGCCACGAGAGGTGCCTCCTATCCCTGAGGGCAAGCCCGGAGTCACCCGCGGTCATTACCGAACTATCTATCAGGCCGTGAATCGGCGGCTACAAAGGCTCCTGCGCGGCTACAAGACCTTCCAGTTTGGAGCCGGACCCTATCGCCAAAGCCTTTGACGGGACGGTATCCACTGGAATCGTCGGGCTCAAGCCGTGCAGGTAGCTCGATATCATTCATATATCACCGATTCGCGGCCCAACTGGGTAGTTTACCAGACAATGGCCGTGGGTCATTGGCAATATCGCTCCTAAGCCCAAGGAGATGGTGGTTCAATCCTGTGGTAGAGGACTATTAGGAGCTTGAGCAGCGTTGCAGTCCCTAAATTTCCCCATTTCTTTTTCAATTTAGATCATTTTATGTTTCCGTCCTTAGTGTCACCCGCGTCTGGCAGACTAGGTCGACCAGCTATATGCTCGGGACGGAACATATACAAAATTTAATAAACAACAAATATGATCCCTCCCCCTTAGAAAATGCTACTACCACAGGTTCCAACTCACAGCTAAATTTATAAATTACTAAATTGATTAATAACTAAAATCATTCGGGTCTATAAATTTCCCAATGTTTTTATATTTTTTACCATTTTTTATGTTTACGTCCTTAACCCTTTCACGCATTTATGACGCAGAGGTTGCCAGATTAGCAATAAGAAATAGAGTTCTCTCACTCTTATAATTACCTCTCCAAAATTAGTTTTCTGCCCACAGCTAACTCAAAGACAACTGCAGAGGTTAAAGTAACTACACTAAAGGTTTCTAAATACCCCTGATGGTAATAAAGGCTTTAAAGTATCCCTAATAGGCTCAAAATTGCGTCAAGAACGTGAGAGGGTTAATGTCACCTGCGTCTGTAAGACTAGGTCGACCAGCTAACTGCTCAGGACGGAGCATATCTTAACTTTAATAATTAATAATTTATTCCCTCCCCTTACTACCGAGAATTCCCATAATTTCCAACTAGCCTAATTTGTCATTTAAGTTTGTAACAAGTATTGGTAGGTCTACGTGTATAATGCTAAAAATTAACAACTAACTTAAGTATGCGTAATTAGGCTATACGTAATTTTTATAGTTGAAAATTAGTCTTCAGTGTAAACATTAATAATAGTCCAGAAAATAATTACCCATTTTCCAAAATGACTGATACACTCTTGAGAAAATCTATGGTGGGGAAATTAGGCTAGGTAACTAGAGCATTAAATAATTGCCAGGAGGTAAAAAGACGTGCCCCCTGTCCAAGGGAGCTGTTAAAGTCTCAAATCCAAGATCTTAAAACCCGGTGGGGTAATTATGAAGAGTCTTTCAATAAATTGGAGGACTTTTGCATCAAACAAGAACAATCTGAAAGGTTTGAGTAATTACAGCAAGCCTATGCAGATGCCCGTGAAAATTATTTGGATCAACTAGCTGGGTTCGAATCCTTGGCGATAGAGACAGTTACCGAGACAGGGAGTAATGGCACCAGTAATGGTACTGCGGCTCCGGGACAACAAAGCTTTAAGTTGCCACCTATAACCTTACCTAAATTTGATGGGCAATCTGATTGGAATACCTTTTGGGACAAATTTAAAGGTTTAGTTCATGACAGGTTAGATATTTCTGCAGCAAATCAATTTTCATACTTATTGGGTCAACTTAAGGGTTTTGCATTGGATCTTATCAAGGAACTTCCCATAACAGATGCCAATTATACAGCAGCTCTAGAAGTACTCAAGGAGAATTTTGAAGATAGGAGTTGACTCTACAGTGCCTAGTTTACAAATTGCTGGATTTATCAGGACCAAAGCATACGTACCAGGAACTTCAATCATTCCGGATCAGCTTGAATTGTGTTTTGAAATCACTTAGTACCCAGAAAGATCTTGACTCAGCTTCTTGGCTCTTGAACCATATTGCACAACAAAAGCTCTCTCAGAAAACCTGTGATGAATTGTACCACAGGTATAAGAAGAACTACTTCACGTATCAAGAGATAGAAGAGGGTTTAAGAGAGCTGTGCAAACACATGCAGGTTTCCAAGAAGGATAGCGGTATCAAGGAAGGAGACAACAAGGTTAAATATGCAAAAAGTGTCTACAACAGGGACTAAGGAAAAAGCAAAACCGTTCAAGAAGGAAGAGGTTGGTACCTATGTGACATCCATCCAGCAGAATAATCAAACTAGTACAGTATCTAAAACAAAAGGTGTTTGGGAGAGAAAAAATTCCCGTCTCAATTCTCCAGTGACCCAAGAAGTAACCAGAGATATTAACCCCACACCAGTGGTAAACCAAGAAACCCGGAAGATGTGTATGTTATGTTCAGAACAACATTCCACAGTGTATTGTAGGACTTACCCAGATCTTAAGGCTAGACTTCCACGACTCATCGAACTAGGTAAGTGTCTTGTTTACCTTAGCACAAGACATTCTACTGAGGAATGTGCTACTAAATTAAATGTATGTTTTCGGTGCAAGACTGGTGTACATCATACCGCGTTGTGTCCCAAGATCAGTGAAGTACAACCCAAAACAACAAGTGTAAATATGACCCTGACCACTGGAAACCCAATGCATACGCCGGCAGCTACTCCTACAGCCGAGGTTCAACTGATCAGAGGAAAAGAGGTTATGCCAGTCAAAGCACTCTTTGATACTGGAGCGCAAAAGACCTTCATTGCCGGAAATGTTGTCAGAGCCATGAATTTGCCAACAGTAGGAAGAGTGAACATGGCAATAACTGGATTTTTGTCAAATAAAGAAACATAAACATTTGACGTAGGTAAA
This sequence comes from Lithodes maja, assembly GCA_037953745.1. Classification (NCBI taxonomy): domain Eukaryota; kingdom Metazoa; phylum Arthropoda; class Malacostraca; order Decapoda; family Lithodidae; genus Lithodes; species Lithodes maja. The sequence continues at coordinate 53,669 of JBAKBP010002594.1, forward strand.
CCCCTGATTAAATTGGGCAAATATAAATGTAAGGTGACTGCGGTGGTTAAGGAAGACATGAACACTTCTGTGGTAAATAAGGGTTTAAAGGAAGCAT